>KN894248.1:11813-33649 GCA_000934455.1 Apostichopus parvimensis
ATTTGGAGCTAGCTTTGGATTTTTGTCAGTCGAACTAATACTCACATTTGGAGCTAGCTTTGGAATTTTGTCAGTCGAACTAAAACTAGTAATAAGACAAACGGACGAAGTAGGTAGAATCACAAAGCACGTAATAACCGACATAAATATTGTGTCTGAATCAAAGATCATGGCAGTGCACGCTCATTACTTGCAGAAACCTGAATGTCTGGCAACATTTAGCTGCATTGTGAAACTATTTACCAGTCAAACTAGTAGAAAATATGTCTTAATGCTTTTGAAGTGAATATCAAACTAGATAATTTGATGAAAAGTATGAAAAAATTGCAACAGATTGCTTTTAAAAAAACCCAAATGAGAAACCAATGTTTCATTGAGCAGATCTTCGATTGTTACCATTAAACATTGTGTACTGACTTGTTTAAGGGTTCACTGGCAGTCATAAATCGTGAATTAAAATTCAAGGGTGACTATATTTCTTTAACATTTTATTCTTGTAGCAAATGAGTGATGTCGTTAGTTTCTTTCAAGTAAGCCTTTATTGTACATTTGACTGCTTGCTCTGTAAAAGTCTGGTCATCTTTCTCATTGTTCCCAATTTGAAAGCAGCTCTTGACATTTGCCTTCAAAATTTGAGCTGTAATACTGAATTTACAATTTTCCAATACATATTTGTATTAATTTAGTAATGAAGTAAATATTCCTATGTTGTGTTAGAAAAGTAGTTATTCCTATCAAACAAAGTTGAGTGGTGGGAGGATTTTATAATCAAAACAAATTTCCAGTTAAATATTTATCGACATGGTTTTATTTCCGACAGTCAAGGACAACTTGAACGTGACCGGCACAGTTGATGGAGTTGACCTGGAAGTCTTTGATAATACTGTTGTTACTTTAGATGGAAACCAAGAAATAACTGGTAAGAATCCACACAACAAGTATTTATTATCAAACGCTAAAAGTAAGCAGAACTTTTTTTTACTTCTGAGAACTCATATGTATGTGTCTAGCATTCACCAATGTTAACCAATAATTCTTTTATTTATTTCTTTTTGGCTTACTTTTCTCCCTTCCTCTTCGCACCTTGAGCACCCTTCCGGGTGGATATGCGCGTGTTATAAATCACCATTATTATTATTATTATTAATATTTTTATATTTGTTAGGTTCGGGAGATGGTGAGTGGGGAGGGGGCCAGTTTTGAGTAGGATTAATTGACATGGTTGTCAGTGTTGTTAATATTTCTTTGCCAATATATCTTAAGAAAATTTATTTTGGAAAACAGCAGCAACTGGGGATGACTGATTCTTATACGTTCACCTGATCTTCTTTTGAGTTCCTTCCAATTTCTGTATTGTACTATTTTAATGTTCTTTATATGAACTTTAAGTTTTGACTAAAGACTTAAGACTTTTGACTTAAGTTTTGACTTAAGTTTTGGCTTAAAGTAAATGTGTCAGAAACTCAGACAATTTGGCTATAGAGAAGTTAAAAGCTGACTAAAATTTAGACAAATTTGCAAACTTAGTTTGCCGCTCCTCGGTAAATGTCCCAAAGCTTGACTCCATATTGATTAATTGTGACATTAAAGGGAATCAAGACATCCGCCATATTGACGGAAGAGTGATTTTCGGTTCCAGTTTTATTCATCTTTGCAATCCTGAAAATATCTTCATATGATTAAATTTGTAAAGAACCATCTTATCATTCAATTAAGTCATAAATTGAATTAATTATATTTTTGCAAGTGATGTAAGCATAGGCCTCATATGAATCAAATACTTTAGGTTTCCAAAAAGTTTTAGTATTTGAAGATACTTTTTTTTGAACGATATAAACAGAAGGTTAGCATATATTTAATTCTGTGATGCTAGTATATAAACAGACTGGGAAACAATTGTTTTTTTTTTCTTGTTGTTACAACAGGAAACTGGATGATTAATTCCTCTGCAAGATTTAAAGATGAGGTTGGGATAAAGGAAACTTTGAATGAGATAGATATTATCACTAAGCATGATGATACAGTTTGCAGAGAACCAGTGCAAACAGTAAAAGGATTAAAGAAGATTATTGGGTAACTTTCGTTTTTTTTATTCTTCTCTCACATATGCCAATGTTTTGTCTTTTCATTGAAACCAGTATTATACTCTGAGGACAATTCCTCAGATTTTCTTCCACCAAATTACAGAAGGAATAATAGTAGGACTCTGGTTAATACAATATATTGATGTACTGATATATAGATGTCCCATTAAGGAATAGGGATCATATAAGGGAAGGCTAACAAACCTAACCGCCTGTGACAGCTAGGTGAGATTCCCTGATGTTTGTATTAAATGAGCATGCCCTCCAACAGATATTAAGTCATGCTTGAAGACAAACATAGCTCTGCTGCACGCCTAGTCTCACGCACTATAAAGTTTGCTCACATGACTCCTGTACTCCATTCATTGCAATGGCATCCCGTCTCTCAGCGCATCCAGTTTAAGATCCTACTCCACACCTACAAAACAATCAACGGGCTTGCCCCTCAATATATCACTGACCTTCTTACTCCTTTGCGTCGGTCAACTACAGTTACGCTTCGCTCTTCCTATCATGCGCATTTGCAATTAACTCCTGGTCCACGTACCCGCACTCGTTATGGCGATCGTGCCTTTTCTGTCGCTGCGCCTTCTCTTTGGAACAAACTCCCATTTCACGTTTGTGACTCTCCCTCCCTTTGTAGTTTCAAGGTACAACTTAAAACATTTCTGTTTGATTCCTAGGTTATTTTTTTCCGTTGGTTTCCTATGTCTCTTTCCTACTTTGTAAAGCGCTTTTAAACTCTGTATTAAGCGCTATATAAATGTAATTTATTATTATTATTATTATAGCTCCGAAGTTTCTCGAGTCTGAGGCCTGTTACATTCACCTCTTTTTGCCTCTACAACATAAGCCTCTGACAGTAAGGTAGCCCACCATGCAAAAGAGTTACTGGTGACAAACTCCAAAACAAGTCTACACAGTTTCCCCCATGCTCCTCACTGCAAAGTCTTTTTTTTTTTTTTTAATTTATATCAATTTTTCAAGCAACTGTGTAATTCTAACCACTAAAGTTCATGAGTAAAACAACACAAAATCGCTTCTGACTGCTAAACTGAGGAAGCTATTGCCTTGTGTCGTGTGTAAAGGGAACTTAGAAAAGGGATTTGAATATGTTTATCTATCTGCGTTATTTCTCAATCTGTCTAACCTAGTTTGAAGGGTTCATGGGTACTTGATCGGGTTGAGTGAAATTGTAACATGGAACACATGATGTGATTTTTATACTTCATTTTTGCCATCATTTCATCTGTGTAAAAGTAAGAGGGCCCGACGTTTCGATCCTAGCAGGATCTTCTTCAGAGGCTGAATGATCTTCAGAGGCTTTCAGCCTCTGGAGAAGATCCTGCTAGGATCGAAATGTCGGGCTCTCTTACTTTTATACATTCTCTTACACAGGTTCTTCAGTGGATAAGCAGTTTGCTAACAGTTTTGTTTGATTTTGATCATTACATCCGCATAGATTCTGTTTCACACATTTTACAAACACTCTAGGGTGTACTTGCATATTGTTGCAATTGTATTGCAGTAGCAGAGTTCATTAATAATACGGAAGCAAATATATGAAAATAAAACGCTCTTTCAGTTAACAGGCATTTATAGCTTCATTTATAACTGTCAACAATGAAATAATGCCTTAGTTTACTGTACAAGTATACAGTCATAAAATAAATACACTTGATCAATGATATCAATTCCAGATGAAAGTACCCAAGTTCTCATATCAACATGCTATGTTACAATAGCTATCTATATCATACTTTCATTATAAAAATGTCTTCAATGTCAGTCAAAGGAAGATGACTTCTAGGTAGTTTTACGACAAAAATGCTGTCATTGTTTATAATTCCTCTTAAATCTATTAGAATTTATTTTTGCTTTCAGTGATGTATCTATCATCGGCCATCTCAACACCGGCGGTCTAATTAATGGCCTCGACATCGAAGAATTAGACATACTTTATCTTTCAAAGACCAAGAAACAATCCTTAAAGGAGAGAAAAGTTGTAATCGAGTCAGCAGCTTGCTGTAAGTTGGATTGACATTTTACATTGCTAAACCTTTTTACGTCTCTTTTGTTTTCAATTTTGAATTGAAACTGATCATTTTTCGGATGTATTTTCGTCCTGCCCTTTTCTGCATCCATCATATGTACCACTCCTTTCCACTCGTATTTGACCAACATGATGTTATCACGGTATTGCTGTCTGCTATATGCGTTGTCAAACTCACATCTTTCGACATCTGTCACTTATTAAACATGATCTGAAAACAATCTTTTGATCAGAATGAAAAACTTATTCAAATTAATATCCTCAACTTGTTTTCAGATGACATATTTCTCTCTGATGGTGTCTCGTTCGATGGAGTCGCTCCAGAAGATTTAGCCCTTGCCTCTATCGACACGAGCATAATGGTTACGGTCAGTTTCAGTGATGACGTCATAATGCTCCAAGATCTATTTGTGGGAGGGTTTATCAACGATGTCGATGTCGTAGAGGTAAACCGTAAGACAATTAATCATGAAGTATGTGCACTTAATGGGTTCTGTACAATGTTTGTTTAAAAGAATTGATTCAGTGATAAACAAATTTAGAATGATGACGATATGCTATTTCTGTTCTAAAATGTTTTTGTCCATTTGACTGACAGCCATGCCGCGAAAGTGTCCATTAGCTATAGGTTGCATCCAAAAACCCGCCGTTTGTACTGAATGGCAGGTTTTTCCAGTTGGTTAGCTGAGTGATCAGTCCCATCTTTTCGCACCTTATTTGAGCTGCCTATTCGTCTATTATGCAATTTCATCACACAGCTAGTAGCCAAATCACTATCAGATCAAGGCAGACATGGCAAGGTGTGAACAAATCAACTCTTCCAAACTAACCAGTCTGTTTGCAGAAGAGATAAAGTTTCAGTAAGTTCAGGTCAAGAGAGCTGAAAAATGCAACCTATGGTTAATGGACTAATTCTCATCATGGCTGATTATTATTATTTTCTTCGTCAGCATTTTCCTTGATCTTGTAGAAAATGTCGAAAAGTTCAGAGTTCTATGAATGTGAGACTAAGCTATTTATAAATCTGTCATTTGGTGTTAACTTGATGTATTAGTGGGCTCTGTTGATCTATTTTGAGTTCTTCTTGGCTGCAAATCCTGTCAAATTCTGCAAAGTGACTCTGTTCGCTGCCTTTTCTGCATTCCTAAAGATGAAAATTCTGGGACAATAATGAGCTTGGCTGAGCTGTTAACTAACCTATGGAAATTATGCTTAGTGATTTGCAATCACTATCTCTAGGACCATTGCTGTGGGAAATATTTTTTTCAATGTTTTAGTGTGTTGCCTGTGTACAGCGACGAAAATCTCATCAAATTATAATAATAAAAAAAATTCAATAAATTTATTGTTGTATATTGGCCAGTTAAAACTTGCAGATAAAATTGGGTTATAGCATGTTGATAATAGCAGGAATAATTTACAGAGCTAAGATTGTGGCTATACATACAGAAGGGCACAATTTTATCTCAGAGTCAACTTGATAAATCTATTCCCTCTTTTTTATTCTTTTTCTTCAGCTGCAAAATACAGCGGTGTGGAAAAATATTCCTCAGAATATTTCTGGTGTGAAGATCTTCTCCGATCGCTTTTCAGTGATTGGAAACGTCACCACTCCTGCTTTGGTTAACAACATCGATATCTCTGGTAAAATCAAGTGTTCTTTGGTGACCTCTCCATCATTTCAATCACTAAATTCTTTCTCCTCTCTCTACCTGTTTCCACTTTACCCCCCTTCCCCTTTTCCTCTCTTTGCTTCCTTTTTTCCCCTCCACCCCCCTTCTTTTTCCTACCCAATCATATACCACAAACAACAACAAAAGAAATACTAAATGAAGGAATTTTTGTAGTCAGGGAAGCAAAATACAAATTCCTACGTTGTCACATGACACATGACCCCCCCCCCGACTGATATGATCTCCCCTCATCTTTTCCTACCCAAACATATACCACAAACCACAACAAAAGAAATACTAAATGAAGGAATTGTTGTAGTTGGGGACCAAAATACAAATTCCTACGTTGCCACATGACACATGATCCCCCCCACACCGGATATGATCCCCCCATCTTTTCCTACTCAATCAAATACCACAAACCACAACAAAAGAAATACTAAATGAAGAAATTGTTGTAGTCGGGGACAAAAATACAAAATTTCTACGTTGCCACATAACACATGATCCCCCAGGGTCATTCATAGGTTGAATACCAGTTGTCATGGTAATGTCAGTGCTAATCTTTCTACGTTAGTGGTCTTTGTTTGACCATTCCACTAGTGGTCATGTTTCCACATTTGGTCTATTTTAGAGTTAGCCTTGCAGGCCATTGGTCTGGCAGACAACGCCACCATAGATGTACCGATCTTCTTTTACGGATCCGTTAAGGTATTGGGCGATTGGAATATGACGGGACTCTTCCATTTGGTGGATATTAATTTCCTTTATAAGGATGCCATGCTGACAGTCGGTAACCAGGTAAGAAATTATTGGTCAAACATTACCACCAATACTTATTCTCGTCACCTCTTCGACCGGTAACCTTGCATCTGTCACCTTGTGAAATATGGAGAAAAAAAATAATAGTATTGACGAAAAGGCATCTGTCAATCAGGACACACCGTTGTTTACCCTTTTTTTTTCACGTTGCAGACTATTTCTGGTGATAAGTACTTTGAAGATTCATCTGAAGTTACCATAAGTACTTTGGAAGTATTGAGTGACCTCAGAACTGATGCTCAAACTGATGGCATCAGTCTAAGGTCACTTTTGAATGATACAGTCACTGCATCAACGGAACAAACCATAGAGGGAGAAGTGACGTTTACAACGGATGTGTCTATGGATTCACATATGATTGTCAGTGGTGGGTACACTCAAATTAATGCTTTCATGTGACCTATGAAAAGCCATGTGATTATCGTTAAAGTAATACTAAGTTTGCAGGGTCTCTGACAATTAATCGTTGGCTAATTTTGTGACTGTTTACCATTTTAGTCAATTATGAAAGTCAGATTTTGCAGTGGCCATGTGACAACTGACAGGTATGTCTTACATTTAAATAAAGCAACAAGCCAAAGTCTGGGTTGTATGAATGAAACTGCGATTTGACTTCTGCTAACAAGTTGCTCTGGGCTTTGGACGGACTCCCAACCCAGCAAGGGAATTGTTTACATATTGTTCATCTATGAACAGAATCAGCTGTTGCAGTTAAGAGGAGAAGGTTAAGAGAAGGTTAAGAGGACTTGGCAAGACTGGTTTCATTGGGAAGGCGTTGTGGTCAAATGGCTAAGGCCATGAAGCTCTAAGGACTGCAGGTTCGAGTCCTGGCCAGATCATTACGTAGTATCCTTGGACAAGACACTTTATCTCAATTGCCTCTGTTTACCCCGGTGTTTAAAACGAGGACCTGTGAAGTAACTTGTAAATATTATTGTGTGTGCTGGTTGTGGCTGTACCCTGTGGGAAGTCCCCCAGGGGACAGATTAATGTGGTGCTCTGTAGTGCTGAGGAAGGGATTGTTTGAATTGTACACAGTTGGGTATGTGGGTGTGACAAGTTACCGATGAACAGGGGTACTGTTGTAGTGTGAGAAGGCCCTGCCCTTAATACAAGACTGTAAACCTGTCAACTTTAACTCTAGCCAATAATTTTACTGCTCTTTCAAAATATGCTTGTCAATTTCCCAGCCCGATTTCTGATTTAGATTTTTCTCATTATAAGTTCATCTAGTGCATTTAGCTTAAATAGAATTAAGCCATTTCAGACTGCAAGAAATATGTTAATGCGCTATCATTCTTGTCGGTTTTGTTTTGTTTCAGCAGTTCTCTTGCTGTGTTGATACACAAAGAGAATATGTTTTCATATTGTATTAATTTCAAAATCAGATTTGTCAACGGGAAGTTAGATTTATTTTCTTAAACAAATATCATCAACCCTTGTAATTAATGGAGAAGAGTGGTTTAGTTTCATTCTGGTAACTTTGCCGTATGTAACAGTAGTTACTTGAATTACTCTGGTGGAAGCTTTACAGTATATGTGGAACGTGAAGTACTGTGTTTTATCCACCGCCCAGAATATTCCATATTTTTTTTGGGGGGGGTGGAAGAAATGTCTTCTTTATATGTGAGTAAATTCAACTACAGAAGACTTCAGAAGAAGTTATCAACCATTTAAATAGAGCAGAGAACTTTGACCATATGCAAAAGTGGGATATTGTGCCTGTTTCGTTTGTCAGTATTTTCAGAATTGAAACAAAGCCCTATTGTCTTCTTAATCTTGGCAGGTTCGGTAGATGGGGTTGACATTTCCGAGAAGGTGGTCCTAATCAGCGGGGAACAGACCATCGCCGCCATGACGACCTTCAAGAAAGGTTTCAGGGTCCTGGGTAATTTATCAGTCTCTGGTTTGGTGGATACGGTAGACTTGGAAGAATTTGATAATACCCGCTTCAGTCTCACAATTGACCAAGAGGTGGAAGGTGCCTGGACGTTTGAGAAAGATATATACATAGGTAGGGTGAACAAGTAATGCAAATATCTTATGACTTAGTGGTTGAATTTTGAATATATATATATTTTTTAACAAATGCTAACATTTAGATGGATTTTTCATGCAGTCTTTTCTTCAATAGATGAGCAGTCTGTTTAACTTCTGGTTATTTTTCTGTTTCTGTTCTTATATCCTTTTGTGGATGAATTTGAAATATGTAATTTAGAGGTCTCATTATTGTATAGCTATTTGTTATTCAAGTATGTTTATAAATGAATACCCTTTTCTGTTGTTTTAGAGCTTTTTCTTGTGTTATGTTGTTTTGTGCTATTTTGTTTTGTGTTGTTTTGTGTTTTTTGCTATTTTGTGCTGTTTGTTTTACCAGCTTGTTTTTCGAGCTGTCGTCTTTCATTTCAGTTGAAGCTGGGTCTCTCTTTCCCATTTGAGCCAGATAATACCACGAGAGTTTGAGCATGAAGTGATCTTTAATTAACAACGAATATTCATAAGAACCTTTGTGTCACGTCATGTGACATCAGAGAGAGAAGTCACTCTGTAACTGGATGATTAAACATGTCGCATGCTCTCCAGCTACCAGATATAGATTAAAATTAATGTAATCTAACTTTAGTAATCTGTATATTCTGAAATTTTTCTGGAGTTAAATACCTTTTTGATGATGAAGTTTTGCAGTAAACTATTATCAGACCTTTTCTTGTACAGTTATAGTCAAGTAGGAAATATTTATTAGCTGAAAATTTCCGGACCTGACCTGAGTCAAATTCCTTTCAGTATCATACCCTACTTAAAAATAATGTCTTTTGAGCAAAAAACTGCCGAAAATTATAAGTCTATTGAAAAATGTTCCTAAAACAGCAGTAATAATAATTTTTTTAAATTTTTATACATCGACTAATTTGGGCATGCAAAATCTGTGAATTGAATTTTACTTTAGTCTCAGGTATAAAGAAAACATTGTAAGTGTCTGTTATTGCATTTATGTCAACAACTCACTGACCAATCGAAAAACCTCCCTGTATTCATTTTGCATCATGTGATAAACAAAATTATTTGAATGTGAATTTTGTATCTGTTTTTCTAGAAAATATGGTGATCTTTGGTAAAATCAATGACATTGACCCTGTGATGGATCCAGTTTATAAAGACAGAAACCACACTATCACCGGTCAGAAGAACTTTGTCGGTTTGGTGGTGATAGACGGAAATGCGGAAATTATCACAGTCAATGGCATTAACTTATACGACATATCGAATATAGTACTCACGAAGGGTGAATTCCATCTCTCTGATGAAAAGGTATGGCTATATGAAAGCTTAAGGATTTAATCAAATTTTCTTACTTTTTTCTTGTGGTAGTCAATTTGCTTTAGTTTAGCATGTTTTGTACATATTTTTCTTACCTCAAAACCTCCCCCCCCCCAAAAAAAAAAACCAAATTGAAGAGAAAAGTGAGAAGAGTTAATACAAAATCTGGATTAATCAAGATAAACCAATGATGAGAAAAACCCAACACCTATAGCAAAATGAGCCAGTGAATTGCATTATTTCAAGGAGACTGACTTGCACCCTCCCCTCAGAGTTGGGTCATCTTGCGATTACTGGACCAGGTTTCTTTTTGGAGACTCTCACGTTATGCATTCCTTTCTGATAATGTCACTGCTTTCCAACTGGTGAAGACAACGCTAGGAGTCACTGAACATTCTTGCAACATGTCATGACGTTATTATAACATTGATAACTATGTCCAACAGCTCCGAACATCCATTGTTTTTGGTTTCACGTAGCCAGTTTGCTTAATGTTTGCTGGCATTTTTGGTTCATGTTTGGTGCATGTTTTGATAATCACAAGCCAAACCTGAAATAAAGTAAAGAATTGGAAAGTTTTTTGTGGAAAAAATTATGATAAAGGAGAAGAGTAAATCAATGTCTAGGACACTCAATGAAAACCAGTGCAGAAAAACTTCCTATCTGTCACAACTTTCCAACTGTTTACAACGAACACCACATTACCAATGTAATTTATTATTGCATTAATGGCAATAATGATACCCACATTGATGTGAATTCGACGCCCATTCCTTTGTTCCTCAGACTTTCTCGTCCAATGTGACAATCCTCGGAGATGTTCTACGATGTGCCTTGGTCGATGGATTCGATTTACCGTATCTATGGTGGTTGCAGTTAATCACAAGCGGCTGCCTAGATTACTCATTGTACACCTATGAGCATTACCTGTCTCACATGTGTTACCCTGTATACAGTCTATCCATGGCTGCTGAAGGTAACAATTTCACAAAAGTGTAAAATGGTTTAATCAAATTGGTCAAAGAAGTGTTTTTTGTTGTTTTGTTTTTACGACATGTGGAGTCTCTTAAATTTGTTTTTGTATATTTCACATACGATCTTCAAAGTTTGGTCAAAGAAGTGTTTTTTGAAGAAAGAATTCAAATTGGTCAAAGAAGTGTTTTTTGTTTGTTTTGTTTTTACGACATGTGGAGTCTGTTAAATTAATTTGTTTTCGTATAATTCACATAGGATCTTCAAAAAGCAAATTCGTAATTTTTTTTTTTTATTCGTCATCTTGTTTCTGTTGAAGAAAAAGGAGATAAAAAGTGAGCTAAAAATAGTGGAAACTTTGAAATAACTAAAGAAAGAAATTGGTGTGCTATATTTTGTGTCTTTAATGAGACACCTATGCTTAGTTTTACTTTCATTGTGCCTTTTTTAGATGTATTTTTGGCTACGCACAAAAGACTTTTTTGGACCAGAATCAGTGAAGTAAACAAGTGTTTAAATGTTCACCCGATTCTGGTTGAGAAATAGAAGTGGAGCCGTTGCAAAACTTGTCAATTTCTCACCGAATATGTGAAGTTACTCAACTAATGCTAACATATAGTATGTAACGACTGCTTAGGCACTTTCACTGAGTGCCTTTATGATTTCAACCAATTGACAGATATCTGTAACAGCTCTTTCTGGCACCCTCGCATACATCACTTCCACCCTAAGAAATTACAGCAAACAACTCCTTGTCGGGATTTAACCTGAATTTTTATTTTCCAGCTGAAAAATGTTAGATTTTCCTTGATATATAATACATCTGTTTTGTATCCTATTTACAAATGCAAGAAAAGAAACTATTACAGTATACTGTTGTGCACTGGTTGTTTGTATGTCTGGAATTATTTGTTTTTTGGGTAGTCTGTAATTGTATGGCTGTGCGACATTTATACGTCCCATAAATTTATAGAGTAGTCAGGAGGTAATTTTCATATTAATGATAGATAACTGGAAAAAATACAAAACAAACACTTGACCAAGGTAAATAGATATCTGATTTACGGGTCGAGGGAAAATGACATTCGAAACTCATAAACAGTCCCCCATAATTTTTAGCAGAAGGAATACGGATGTTTTATTAGAGATTCACTTTGCAAGATAGCCTTAAAAATGTAGGGTCTCTATTGCAGCTTCTTGCTTCTAGAAACCCCTTGTACATTTCAGACCAATTACCAAATACATAAATATTGTAGTGGCGCTTCAATATGTTGTATTGTGACTTACAATATACAGTATTGTAGTGGCATTACAATATGTTGTATTGTGACTTACAACATATTGTCATGGCACTACAATATGTTGTATTGTGACTTACAACAGAGTGTTAGAGAAGTAAATAAGCAAAGTATAACTAACCGAATCCACTGTGCAAATGCTTCTGGACTAATCTTTTAATCAGTTTATCCCTTTACAAAAGTACAAAATGGTCAAATCCACAGGTCACTATGTGTCAGCCAGAAAATATGAATTTTTGTCTTTTGAATGTATGATTTTCTCTGCAGGACTATCCATAGCCTTACAGTATTTCGAAGACTGGGCAGAAGTTTCCAATCATGCCGCAGCCAAAGTCTCTGTAGGCCAACTAGAGGGCGCTAAGCTTCTTGCCGTATCTGAATCCTACATGTCATCTGTGCCCCGCTGCATCCGATCGGAACTGTACGTCTGTCCGGATGCCGAAAAGGAATGTTGGAAGTTGACGGGCAACGACACCTTGCCCGGATCACAGAGCATAGAGTTGTCCGTTTATAACGGTTCTACCTTTATCATAGCAACACCGAGTCCTCAGAGTGCGTACTGTGCGGACAGTGAGGTGCCCAGTCAAACGATGGTCTACACATTAGAGGATGCCTCGTTCAATGCTACCCTGTACTCTCCCGGTGCGATAGAAACAGCGTCCATCGTAGTGGAGGGGGAGTTTTACATAGCTGTGGCAAATTTTAAAAACCCAACAACAGGTAAAATGAAATTTTGTAAACTCAATACAGATGTGTATTTACTTTGATTGCTGCTTATAATGCATGTCATGAGACCAGTACAAAATATATATTTTTTTTTGTAAAGTAGGAATATATTGCAGAGACAAATCTCCCCTTTACCCCTCCCACTGCCACTGATCTTTCATTAAAAGATGAAACAATAGAGGGTCATTACTGAAATTTATGCATATTCAGAATCCCAGAGCTGTCTATTTTATGTGAAACTCATTGAGACAAAACTGCTAACAAAACATGAAAAAAAAAAACTTTTCACTTCCTTTTTTTTATTTTTTTTTCCTCATAGGAAGAAAGATAACCAACTCTTTGGTTTTCAAGTATGACTGGTCAAATCAAACATTTAGTCTACTGCAAGAGATCGAAACCAACGGTGCGGAAGGGGTATCTTCGCTCTACGATGGAGTCGACTATTGGATAGCGTTTGCTAACGGCAACGACAAAACTTATTCCAGGATCTACAGGTGGTCTGGAGCATTGGACAGGGTGAGGAAAATTTTTAATAGAGTATGAAAATAATCTGCCCAATGAGGAATGCAGATAGTTTAGTAAAAATAAAAGTAGTCACATGTATTTGTGGAGAGAGTTCAATTGTTTTATACTATCCTACCTGTCTCATTGGTTTGGCTATTTTCAGTGACACCATTGGACCGGGTGAGGATTTTTTTTTTAACAAAGTCTAATAATTGTCAGGCCAGGAAGGCAGATATTTTAAAATAAAGTAATCACATATAGTTTTTTTTTTTTTGGGGGGGGAGAGTCAAATTGTTTGTACTAGCCTGCCTGTCACATTGGTTTGGCTATTCATGAAGTAACAGTGTTAGCTCATATTTGGATTTACCTAACCAATAGGAAGGCTTATTTTTAAAGTGGAAAAAACCGTCGACTGCTTATTAGATTAATAAAACCCGATCCAGCTGAATAGGACTTGAATTCACGATGTGGAAGATGCTAGATGGTTTTCCTTTCTCTTTCCTGTGACCCGTTCTGTACTGGTCACTCGGTAACCATTCACTGTAACGTTATATAACCGTACAATAGTTTCCAACAATTGAAGTCAAGCTGTTTATATTTAACTTAAAATGACCCATTCTGTACAGGTAACTCGGTAACAATTCACTACTAATTTCCAACAATTGAAGTCAAGCTGTTTATATTTAACTTAATTGAATTGAATTCAAGCCGTCTATATTCAACTTAAACTGACCCTTTCTGTACTGGTCACTCGGTATTACCATTTACTGCAAAGTTATATAAAAGTGCAACAGTTCAAACAATTGAATTCAAGCTGTGTATATTCAACTTAAAATGACCCTTTCTGTACGGGTCACTCGGTATTACCATTCACCTCAACAGCCCAAATTATCTTTAGAGCCTCTATCGCTGGGTTCTGCTTCCAGAAATCCATTCCTTACCATTTACAGTATCAACATTTATATTTATGGCCATTTATTCATGTTCATAAATTCAGTACCACTAAATATGTAGTGGTGTGAGTTACTAGTGAGTGTCACAGAAGTCAAGCGACTAAACTAAATGAAGAGAATTATCGAGTGATCGAAGGTATCAACACCTTTTGAAAGATCAAGGAAAATAACACACCATAATTCTTTGTTCTCAATACAATCAATGATTGTATTTGTAAGATGTATGGTAAATTTCTCAGGAAGAAAACCCAAACTGGTGTTGAAAAGGGATGTTGTGTTTGTTGAGGAAGTTATAAGCAAGCGATTGTATGCAATTCGTCCTACAATTGTTGAAAAGCCTGGAAGGACAGACTTTCACCTCACAATGAAGTTCATGTATTCTTCAGTTCACCTCATATAGTTCACCTCAAATAGAACATAGTTCACCTCAAAAGTGAAGATTGAATGACACATGGCGACGATATTTCTGGCCTAAATAGGAGGTAGTAAAAGCACAGTCCCTTTGCAGCGTCATCACGCTTGCCATTTACCCATTGATTCACAGTTTCACTGTTTCAATGAATCCAAAACAATTGTGCGACCCAAACCTTAGCCTTAAGTTGTTCAAAATAGACTCCTTCTGACTAGTTTTCACAGAGAAACAATGGCATCAGAGGATTAAAGCCAGTAGTGCGTGCAAGTTCAATAGTATGCTTAGCTTCGTTGGCTTGTAACTAATTGACCTAGTTAATGAAATAGATTTAGCATTTCTGGACAGAAAGCAGAGGAGGTTGAAGAAAAAAGGTAGAGATTGTACAAGTAAACCCCATATGAGAGAACCAAAAAGAACATAAAAAAAAATTTCAGTATGAAATGTTCCACTAAAGGTGATGGGGGCGGTATTGAAGAACCCAACATGCATAGACTCCGGATGCGAGACCTGATTAATTGGCTTTGGCTTTGAGTACTATGTTTCTGTATGCTGGCGTGTTGGACTAATGTAACCGTAAAATTTTGTGATTACCGACTTTGCGATCCGCGTTATAGTCATTTCTGGCTTGCAATCCACGGTCCCCCTCACGATAAGGTCGGTAAGAGTGACTCCATAGTTTTCAATTGTCAGGTTGTCGTCTACATGTAGGAAGTCTCTCTCCCCTGTTTGGTAAATGAAGGAATGTTATAGGAGCCTTCCGAATTGTAGATTGGCGGTTTTGTTTTACATAGAGATGGAGCACAACACTGTCTTCTGGTGATCAGTCTGTCTACGTAGGTCAGGTGATCACACTGTGAATTCTTGTCAAGTTTCTGTGTGTTGTATTTTAGTAAATGTGATTCCCCCTGGTTGGCAGGCCCTGTAAGCCCGGGATCCCCATGCATGCCGTCAATGTATGATTTAATATTAAGGCTATAGCCTTACAATACATTCTGTACAGTAATAGCCCCGGCAGTGCTGGGGGGGGGGAGTGGGGATATTACCTGCAAAATAACTATTTGAATCCATTCAACTGCTACTTCAACTTCATTTTGTATAAGTATTTCTAATGTCATGGTACTGGGGAGTATCAATCGCTGCACTATCACTCAACGTTAGTTACATGGTGGGCTAGGTACATACCTAGTAATGGTATAGGCTAGGTAGGCTAGGCTCACGTTGTAAATGTAACGTCATGGATATGATTCCGGGCTTGCAGGGCGTGCCATCCCTGGTTAAACGTTCAATGGATTTCTTCCTGACTGTCACTGTCAGCAGAGAAATGATCTAACATTGACATCCCATTCTAGCCACAATAATGTCTTTTTTTTTTAAATGATGTTTTTTTTATATATTTCCTATCCAGTTTACAGTGAGTGGATCCGTGGCCACCACATACGCCTCTGACGTTTTACTTTTCACGACCGGCTATGGAATGGCATTCGCGCTGTTTTCAAATGAGATGAAAACCACAGTTGAGGGTGTTCTGGAATTTGACCAACCCATAGGCCTTTATAAATTTGAAAATTCCAGTGGCTGGCTGTGGGAGCAGTTTATTGAGAGTCCACAGACAATAGATATGGCTCTGTTCCAAGCAGATGGTAAACAAGACTGACATATTGTTTTATGAATTAACAACTGCATGAGCAAAGTTCATGTCACCAGAGATATTTGATACTTAAAGAACAAACCATTAAGGTATACGGGAAAAACTTGAGTTAGTCCCCATCTCTTACAAATCAGTGAAACTTCAGAAGTGACTCGTTTGACAAAAGTGGAATGTCGTACACGAGGAAAGAAATCATTGTTTTGATAATTTCTTTAGTCTCGCTTTCTTCCAGACACATTTTATCTGGCCGCTGTGAGTCGACAGGGAATCATAAATATCTTCCAATGGACTCTGCCCATCAGTTTCCAGCCCTTTATTTCATTTCCGATGGAAGGAGCAGAAAGGGTTCAGGCATTCATTTGGGGTGATGATGTCTTCCTGGCAATCACTCGACCACGTTACTCTATGAAACAACACATGTCATCAGGAGTGAAGATTCTCAGAGCAGTTACTAGAGGTGAGACATCAGTCTTAGTCATGTCACAGAGTCACAAGTCACACATGTCACAGCGCTATAAAGTCACACACGTCACAGCGCTATAAAGTCACACATGTCACAACGTTACAAAGTCACATGTGTCACAGAGTTACAAAGTCACACGTGTCACAGAGTTACAAAGTCACATGTGTCACGGAGTAACAAAGTCATCCATGTCACAGAGTTACAAAGTCACATATGTCACAGAGCTATAAAGTCACACATGTCACAGCGTTACAAAGTCACACATGTCACAGCGTTACAAAGTCACACAATGTCACGGAGTTACAAAGTCACATGTGTCACAGAATTACAAAGTCACACGTGTCACATAGTTACAGAGTCACACGTGTCACAAAGTTACAGAGTCACATGTGTCACAGAGTTACAGTCACACGTGTCACAGAGTTACAAAGTCACACGTGACAAGGTCACACATGTCACTGCTTTACAATGTCACATATGTCACAGCGTTACAAGGTCACATATGTCACAGCGTTACAAAGTCACTTTTTTATAATCAGACATTAAACGATGACCTTAACGCACAAAATTAAACTTAATATGTTGTAGACATAAAAATTGAAGTGGGGAGAATGACGTCATGCGACATATACTGAAGCCACTCATCCTACTGGTGGTGCTTTGCTTGTACGGCAAGAAAGTACCGGCGCGTAATACAAACACTACGTCTTTGACATAACTAAAGTGATACAGTTGACATAGATCACATGAAATGGTTATAGCGTGTGCCGGATTTGGGTGCCAAAATATATATGTAGATATAGTTAGCCTAGGCCCCTAGACTGGCTACGGCTGTTTTTCGGATGAAATATGACTAAAGCCTAATGACAAAAATTGTTCACCACCTCATTTTACTTAAAAACTGTATCCCTAACAATAGATCCACTTGCCAGAATAACTTGGGATGACGGTTATGATGTCCTGGGCTTATCACTATCAATAGGCTACTACCCACTTTGCAGCATTGACATTAAACTGAGAACTGTATACACAGACTAATATGGAAGTATTACACAAATAGGAGATGTGTGGGAAGGGGTGGGGGTGGGGGAGGGTTGCTTTTTCACGGCTTTTTCCAGGGACAACTATGACACTATATAGCACTAAAATATAGCACTAAATATAGCACTAAATATAGCACTAAAATAATACAAGCAAGAAAAATGTTTGCCATGTGCCTCTCAGATACCAGAAATGACACTTTCCAGACATTAAAAGTTGCACAAAAACACTCCACTTACTTGAGTCATTAGAGGCGAAAAAAAAAAAAGTTTTCAAAGTTGGTTCTTAAGTCGGGAGTATAGTAGTTACCACTCTGGTCGCCATAACATGTCTCTGTTGTTCAACTGTTCGTTTGACTTTAGCAGGTCCTTTGACTCGCACAGAGTAGTAGTACAGAATTCTGCAGTCTTGTTTCAGGGAAATCAGGACGGTTGTAGACACTATACACAATACACTCATTGTTATGTACAGATAGTATTTCATTGTGTCGTCATGCAGCATATTTGATCAATTCAACTGATATTTCTCATGTGACTTTATACTAAACCACAGAAGGTCATATTAAGAGAAAAGAAAATGTTAGTGGGCACTAGGTTTTGAGGGCTCCCCTAGGGAAAGCAGTGCTTCTGCACTGAGCAGGACTACCCTCATTAAAGATGACAATAATAAAAACAATAAATAAATTTTAAAAAATATTTTAGAGAAATCCACCACTTAACAAATATATACACAATTTTTTTTTTACATTTTACAAATCTTTGTTATTTTGTCTCTCTCTTTCTTTTCTTCTTATGCAGGTAGAAAAAAATTATTGCTGCAACGATCCAGACAAATGTTACATACGGACAGTGTCTATGTTGAGAGTACAATGTTCTCCTTAGCAACCAGCGGTTTATTTTACCTTTAGTGGTGTCTCTACATTGCAAATATCTCAGTAATTTGTTTTATTGGAACAACAAATAGCATCAGAAGTCCTTATTTTCCATGACTGTCTCTTTGGATATCAAACTAGTTGGGGAGAGGTGTGTGTGTGTTGGTGGGGGGGGGCAGGGGGGTGGAGGTGGCAAGGTTGTTTTCAGTTGGAAAATGTTCCCGAGCTAGCATCACCCATAGGCAACAGTAACTTTTTTGGGGGCGGAACTATCAATGAATGAACCTGTGAAATAGTTATGCATATTCATATAAAGTAATTTATATGTTAATTACTGATTAATGTCTATCATCTTGTGTTTATTTCTTAAGTGAAAACATTCAGTTTCGTTTGTAGTTGTAACAGTTGTACAATTAACAAACACCACAGCTGAGCTCTCAGTAAAGCGAAAGCATATTTGTAACCTGATACAATCTTATACTTGTTGTAGAACACATTTTTTTGATATAGGAGAGACATCTCTCAAATTTTTCAATCAAGTAAGGACTTTACCCAATCAGAGTTTTGAGGTTGTAGTTAAGAAATGAATATTCATGAATGAGTTGAAATTAGCTTCATGTTTCACAATGATGAGAAAACATAAAAGTTTTCAAAAGTTTCCAATTTGACTTTTGCACGTGACCAGTATTAATATGTGAAAAACGTGTCCGAAACGAAGAGACGTTTTAAGAATCCATTGAAATCATTTATATTTGTCACAATGAATGTTTATTTTGGTGAAAACTTCCATGATATTGTCATTGTGCAATGATTTTGCTCTACTATCTTTCGTAATAACTAGTTAGTTCAGCAAAGCTTTCCACTCATGAAAAACTGCAATAAATATAAATGGTGCCACGTAAATCATTCATTGTCATACATTTTCCATGAGGAAGTTGAACCAACAGCATTTAGGTTTCGTTTCTTGCTGATCATACTAAATACTAATTGAAAGATGTTTTTGTCTTCAAATTCCGGCATGAGAGTGAAGCGATCATCAAATTGTAAACTTAAAAGTGGACTGTTAGCTAAATATTATAATACCATTGGTATATATATATATATATATATATATATATACATATACAGGGGCGTAGCAAGGGGTTTTTGTTGGGAGGGTGTGGAGAATTTGATTTGCCGACGGATCTGGAGTGGTGACTGAAATGGGCGAGGGGTCTAAGGGGAGGGGTGTCCACCTTTTTTTAGTTTTGAAACGTCCTTAGATGCAATCTGGTGCATTTATTAAGTCAAATTTGATTTGCCGACGGATCTGGAAGTGGTGACTGAAATGGGGGAGGGGGTGTCCCCCTCCCCTTTGGAAAATTTTTAGTTTTGAAACGTCCTTAGATGCAATCTGGTGCATATTTTAAGTCAAATTTGGCACGGAAGAAGCTCCCGTTCTCCTTTTCTCTATTCAGCTTTCCTTCTTTCTTCCCCTTCCGCTCTCTTCACCATTTCTCCTTTTGCCGACAGACCCAAAATTTGCCGACAGCGACCAAATTATTGGGGAGGTGTGACACACCCCCCCCCACCCCCGCTCGCTACGCCCCTGTATATATACTTCAAGAAATGTATATATATGTACATATCTATACCAGTTTTGGGACTTGTTAGGAGAAAAGATTTGAACTTGTTTTTCTCTTCCCTGTATAGAGCTGGTGCGACTTATTTGTCAGTAAATTTAAATGCTAATAGATTATCACTTGATCGCCTCGCTGGGGACATTTTGGGACCTATCACCTTGGAATGATTTTGTAGTAACTAAATAATTAGACGCTTTTCCCCATTTCACAGATCTCATACAAGTACATTATATGCTGTGTAATGCCGTTTGGCTATTGCACAGAGTTAAGGAAGTGTAGTTACAAAAAGTTTATTGGCATAGTAAACCGCAATTTGTTTGACGCGTTCATGGCTACTCTTTGTGGGGAATATAGGTCTACAGATATAAGGAAAACTGGACTAACATTCATAATTTTTATTATTATTTATTACATCTTTTATAAAACAATTTTTGAGAGGTTTGTAACTCTTCTGCCCCCGACGTTAGCCAAATACAAATCGAAAATAAAATCGGTGAGCCTTATACAGTCGATTTAGCTTGTATCACTTGAGTTTCCAGATTTTGTAGCACCACTGCCGTTTAAGACCAGCCATAAATACAAACCGAGTGTATACCGTGCCAAGAACTCTTCAAGAAAAGATCAGATTAAAAGAACAGGTAGATTAAATTTAAATCCTAACAGATTATCACTTGATCGCCTCGCTTCGGACATTTTGGGACCTATTACATTTGGAATGATTTTGTAGTAACCAAATAATATGATGCTTGTCCATATTACACAGATCTCATATATACACACATACATACATTATATGCCGTGTAATGCCGTATGGCTAATGCACAGAGTTAAGGAAGTGTACTAACAAAGTTTATTTGATAAAATCAAATAAAACTGTACATACCTTGGTTTCATATATTTATATATATATATTTTGTTTTGGTGTTTTAGCCACCTTAAAATTAAAGAAATTTACTTCCCATCAACGTACAGAGTGATATTGTTTGCTTTTCTTATTTCTTCTGGGGCAGAAATATAATAAATGATTAGTGGCATTTTGCTCAATTTATGTAAAAACTTTTGAATACAATGTTTTGCAAAGCAAAACGCAAAACCTGTTTAATTTTATCACTTTGTAAATTTATTCATCTTCGAATGTGCCGTAGTGTTCACAATTGGTGGAGTTTAATCCATTTTATTTCCCATCAGATGATATTAAAATCATGACATAAATATTGCTGTTGGCGAATAGTTTTGCTACCCCTATTCTCATTGGTTTATGGTGACGTCATCGAGGCTTTTGGCACAGCACATATCGAGATATACACCAATGATAATAGCCTTGACTTGGATAAATTGCACCATTTAGGATATATAATTCTTACTCCCAGGCGGGC
>KN894249.1:0-19099 GCA_000934455.1 Apostichopus parvimensis
ATATCAAAGACTGTTTGAATATATATTTCCCCTTTAGATAATGCACGGATCCAGTCTCATAGTTACCGAACGCTACTGCATGAGTGGAATTTTGCAACCTTAAGAATTTACGTGGTTCCTATTGTGTCTCAAACTTGAAGTTGTACGAAAGAAAATGGATAACACTTTACAACTTGTTTGACTCGCATGTATTTATCACCCTTGTGGACGGTAAACTCAGCAAAATTAATTGATAGAAGTAGCCTAGGCCTGCGGTGATTTACATTGGCTAGCCATAAACAATGTAAACTAACCATAGACTGTATACAGCCTAGGCCTGACAGACTAGGGTGTACCACCTAGGCCTAGATATCAGAATAGATACAATCAATGGTAAACAGTAACTTAGGATAATGAATAACTTAAATAAATGTGATAGTTAAGGCTTCATAATTGACGCACCTTCTACATTGATGCACCTTCAATACTACTGGCAACGATACAGCAGGCAACCTAAAATTTTGCAGTCGAGCAGAGTTACATATTTGATGAGTTTTAATCCATTTCAGGTTTATGCTGATCAAATTGTGTTTTATTTAAGCTTTTATCACCCTCACCCCAGTTTTGCACATTTTGTTGGCATTTGCAAATCTTTCTCCCTAAATAGCCAAAATTACCTCACTATGAAGGATACCACTACTCTCTGGGACCTGACCTGTCTGAGCTTAGAAAGTTAGAGGCTCAGAGTCAGAGCATAGCAAACAGCATCCAATGTCAATGGATGTATACTTTGGCTTACACTACAGTTACTAGTTAGCTTATTGACGTATGTCAATTATTTGGGTATGGAAGAACTTGACCACCACAGACGTTTTGTGGTCAAATTCTGCTCAATTGAACGTTGCACAGGCACAGAACAATAAATATTTTGAGAGTATTACATTTCCCGAGGAACTACACATAAAAACCGCCTACAGTTGATAGATTTGGAGATTTCGTTGATAGACATCGTTAATCAAATCCTTAGGCTTAAGTGCGTCAATTATGAGCCCACCATGCTACTATAGTAGTAATATTAATACTTACTAAGCAGGCTGGCCTAGGCCTAGATATATCGTACCAGTCAGCTACTTTACAAACTTAGGTTAGCAGTATAAAACAGTTTCAGGAAAATCCCATGAAATCACAACTATTGATGTCATATTTGCAAAAGTTGGCTGAAATGATTTTTCTCCATTTCTTTGCAAATATCTTGAGATCGCAACATCATACACAGTAGATTTAAAGGTTTAGGCCTAGGCTAGGCCTACTAAAGTAAGTGCTTTCTCATAACGACAAAACTTCATTGTGATATAAGTATCTGGGAAAAATAAACTTTATTCTGGTCTTTTCATTTTGAGTTAGATGTTGAACTTATGACAGTGGCGACTTAACAACAGTTTGTTAGGCTAGGCCTATGTTATGTTACTTTTTATGCCCAGGGCCTAATGTTTGGGAAGTTATCCATACAAGAGTGCTTGGACTAAAATCTTTATAATTTTAAATCTCTCCTATTGTGTTGGAACCTAATCATTTCATAAATGAAGTCACATAGGATAGGCCTAGCCCTAGTTGAAAGGTAACATAAAATTTATAAAATAAAAAGCATCAGAGAGATCATCATTACCGCTGTCCTTTAAATTAAATTTCTGCCCTTATCATCACAAAGTTTGGTTTATCATCTTACCCAAGGCTATCTGCCATTTCCAAAACTACACTATTTCAAGCCCTAAAAAGTATGCATACTTTAGGAGTATAGCCTAGGCCTAGTTAGGCTAGGCCTAGTATTATCTGAATTTTTTCTCGTAGTCGGAGGCTATATCTGAGTTCTTAAGTAGTTGTACTGTGAATCAAAATTGGCAGTGGAAAGGCTGAATTAGGTTTTTATGTTTTGAATTGATGGTTGTTTTGTACCATTTACAATACATGTATTAATTCTTTCCTTTTCTCCAGAATCAGGTTCTAATGGCTTTTGATGATTTATCCTGAATCATAACCCAGAGTGATTCTAAATGATGATTTAACGGTCAGTCAAAGATGACTGTTCTCAGTCCCCTTGCCAGGGGCAAGGGATCTTGGGAAGGGGACTTGGAAAGCACACCATCAAAGGTGAGACTTTTTTTCTTCTCTTTTCTTCATTAAATACTTTGAGCTAGTGCCTTTGACATCAAGCAGCATTTGCATTTGAACAGCCAATTCCAACAATATAAATAGAGTATATATGTTCAAAATAAGATTTAAAGGGTGTGAAGACTTGCGCAAAAAGAAACGTCTAATGACGGTAATTTGACCTAGTTTCGAATGAGGTGTAATAGAAGTGTTAAACACCACCATCGATCCCAGAAAATACACACAGCTTTCTACAGTCGGTAATTAGACACTAGTGTACAGTCAGTACATACAGCTGCGGTCGATGCCCACAGCACAGTATACAAACGATACAGCGATGTACATCTCAGGTCCAGCTAAAGATAACAAGGTATCACGTTTTATACGGTCTGCATTTTGTAGTGACACGAACAAAACTTCACTTGCAAGCAGCAGAAAGTTAACTTTTTCAGATGGCTGCACCCGGTTTGGGGCGAGTCTTCAATGCCTTTTAAATTCATCAAACTGTACCAACCTCAAGCCTGCTTTGGCTGTCAACATTTGCTAACTAACAATTCCATTATTCATTTCTCTTACACCCTGTCTCCCACATCAATCCAACAGTTGTGTTGTATTTATAAGTGTTATAGTCAACTGAATGCAAACTGTACAAAGGAATACTGCATACATAATGCCATCAAAATTTACTTGACTGCTTGAACTGAAACAATGTATTATCCTATTAGATCTCTGGACCTTAATTCAGTGAAATATATGGGAGAATTGAAATAATGGGAATTTTCTTAGAAGATTGCTCTGTTGTGAAATACTTTCAGACAGGGCCATTTGCCCTGAGCTACTCGGAGAAATAAATTTAAAGTTTCTGCTTTCATTTGTAGGTTAAGGAAACCCCATGATGGAAATGTTTTAAAACAACAAAATTTGTAATGGTCAATTTTTGAAAAATTGTTGGTGATTTGGCAGATTAGTGTCCTGATAGCTTCAAGCTAGTATTTTGTCAGCAGTTACACATCTATTCCAAATCAACTCTTTTAAGTACAGTATATAGCAATGAAACAAGGAGGTTTATTTTTTTCCAAAGGGAAAAGACTGAATGCACTGTTCTCCTTTGAATTAATATGTTGCAAGAAATAACGTTTCGTCACACCTGTCAGGATCTATATATAGCTCTTTTGTAACTGTTACTGATGGCTGCTTCTTTGCATATAGACTGCCTTCTTGTGTACTATAAATACTGGCACAAATACCAGTTTCTGACATTGTATAAACTAAGACTTTTCTTCTCTTCCTACTGAATGAAGATATTGCAATCTATTTAAATTGAATAGTTTCCTTGACTTTGATTATCATCTTCTATATATTTTTTATTTATTTCTTTATTTTTTTAATATTTTTTTTTTTGCATTTTACAGAGAGTTTTCATCAAACCTGTGCTAAAACATTACCTAGATGAAGAAAAAGACTTTCTGGATAAATCGGTTGCAAACCCCATCAGGGTCAAATCGAGGCTCGGTCACATCAACAGCATAGTACAGGAGGTGTCGAAAATTAAGACCAAGACCTCCCAGGATGTACCTCACGCCACCTTCGCCGAGTACCTGCATTCGAAAGCTCCTTGCACCGAGCTCTCGAGACCGAAGACGTCAAAGTCTCAACGCAGGTACCCTAGTAAACCATCCCAAATCCTTTACAACCCGACAAAGCACAGAAGAGTCAAAAGTGCCCCTATGAGATGCCACGCTGACCATGACGGGCAGCTGAACTTACCAAAGACTTACTTGACCCGGAAAGGGGCATTGATGCTCTTCGCCAGTCCAGAGAACCTTGCCTTCTCCCACGAGAACGATGAGAGATGTTACTTCTACGATCCAGACGATGTAGACACCGCCCAACTTGCCCTCCAAGAGATGCAGACTCTGGATAATTTGACCACGTCGGTTTTACAGTATGGAAACCAGCAACAGCAGCAGGTGAAAGATTTAATTGTGTACAAGTCTGAGTGTTAATTACACTGAAGAATCTGAAGATTGTTAAATCTAGGAGTTTTATGGTATATTGTATTAAGTAATCCCCTTGGATATTCAAAATGGGGTCAAAAAGGGTTTGGAAGGGGAAAAAAAATTGCTAAAAATTTGTAGCAAGATAAAAAAAATTGTTGAAAAAGTTTGAACTTTACTTTCAATAGTTGCAAAATATAACACCGTTTTTGCAACTAAGATCCGTTAAAACATATGACAATTTCTCAAAGGGAAGGGGCACTTTCTCTTGGTAGACCTCATAATCCCCATGCCAAACAACATTGGCCAGTCACTGGAGGATCGACTAGATGAGGAAGGTGAAAATTGTGGGTCACGGAGCAGAAACGTCTGAACGCCAGGGGATTGTTTAATGGCTTCACCATTTTGAGAGAGTCAGTACATCCGATCATCCGACTTAGTCGTTTGTGTAATTGGCTCACCAAATGTCTTTTATCAATTTATTCCACAGATTTTCAGTAAACTGGCCAGTGCAGGTAGACTTGGTAAAACAGGTATGACATACGCTCCCTACAATAAAGAAGAATCGGTGGACTTCAGAACTCAACCGGGCGGTGACTTTTTCTTTTATCTGCGGGACGTTCAGGCCAAGGCATCGTAAGTAGTTTAGTTAATACGCTGCTGGACTTGATGATGGATGCGGTACAATTTGAAGTTGAGGGTTCAGTTATGATCACCGTTTAGTAATATTGTCATTTGTCCAAATCTGAAGTAAATTATACCATGGGATACCATAACACTCAGCTTTGAATGCTGTCAGTATTACTTTCAAAGAAAAATTGTCAAAACCTTAGAAAAATGACCCTTCCTGCAAAAGACCTTCGGATATAGCTTTCACATTTTGTGCATACAGGGAATAAATTTATCCAGTTCGCATAGCAAAAACGCTATGCAAAATTGGCAAATTGCCATGTACAGGTGCAAACATGTAGAGCAGTGTTTGTACAAAGGTATCATTGTCTTATGTAAGGAGAGCCTTCAAAAGCTATACAAAATTTGAGCACAAAATTATTCCCTGCAAATACATTCAACAATCAAATATCTCAATGTGACAAATAGCTTTCAGATTTAGCAGTAAAATGCCTTTTGATCATAGGTGACCATCTAGCATATTGGAGGCTGTATACTCTTGACTCGTAAAACAAGACAAAGATGCAGTGTTTACATTCCTAGTCAGAAGTGTCAGTCATATCGCTCAATATAATTAAAGGAAAATTTTGTCTCTTAAAGAGCACTGGATATGCCATGGTTGTATCTGTAAACATGCTGTGCATGCTTTACATACCAAGTTGCCATTTTGCTGTTTGATACCAAATAAAGTATTTTTTCTTTAATTTCGAGTAAATTCTCCCCAGCTTTTTGTCAATTACAGACCGAGGAAAAGGTATCATTCAGTTTGATGTCTAGTGTTGAAAATAATCAAACATCTGATGCAAAGAATCCAAATAGAAAGAAACAGTTAGTTTTTGACAAACATGCTTGGCAAAATTTGCTTATTCAGTAGTTTGCTCACTGTATAATATTTGATTTCTCAGTAGCATCATGCTTATCTCATTACAATGCTGCATGCAGAACAGACAATAAATATTCTAAATTGCTTTCCAAGATTGTTTTAGTCTTTTTATTCCTTGCTGATATCTCACAGTTACAGAAATCTGGTGCGTTCGCCTTCGTACCACTCGCTGAATTCCGAAGAAGCCACCGAAGATTTGACCTCCGCTCTCAGAACCCTGGACGATGAATTCACAGAATCTCGCAGCATGATAGGAGAGAGCACGTTGTGCGATTTCAGCACCGTGGGCGAGAGTACCAGGGACTGGCTGAAGAGTTCCGTCAGCGGTCACAGAGCGTCGCAGGTCATGTGTGCCACCCCCGCTTCGGCCTCGGGGGACGCAGCAAGTATGGACTATAGGGCCAACAGGCCGAATACCGGCAGGTACTTCATAATAAAAAATTACATTCCCACTGACAGCTATGATTCAACGACACAAAATAATCTGAGATCTAAAACTAGTAGGAAGATTTAAAAAATATTTTAAATTCTCCTCAACATGTGATATGAAAGTCGAGGAATCTGCATAATGAATCAAATTCACATGAAATATTAGATAACAATGCAGTTCAAAATTTTCTCAAAATCAATGCACAAAATAAACATTTTGTTTAGGTCTCTTTTGCCCCTAACGACTCTTTTGGAATTGTCGTTTGCTGTATTTATTGACATGTATAATGCATAACGACTTCCATTGGAAGAGATGTTCTTCTAAAGTATGGATACTCTTACCATTTCAAGCCTGTAATATTTTACAATGCATTGCTTCTTATCCTGTCCATAGGTCATTCAGGTCATTCTCATTTGCCAGGACAACCACTCCACTGTCATTTAAGGAGATCGCCATGTCCATCAAGTCTGCTCCGTACCTTGGAAGACCCCTCTCGGCAGCTTACCCATCCACCTACTCTGCTTACATCCCTGCCCCTCCGGCCGTTGAGCACGACACCCACCCTAGTGAAGAGGAGGAGGAGGAAGAAGAGGGCGGCGACAATCAATCTCAGAATGGCCGCCGAACATCCTCCAGGTACTCTACGAGGAGCCAGAAATCCACTTCCAGTCAGGGTGCAAAGTCCGTTCGCAGCGAAAAGTCGGGATTGAGTCGAAAGTCGGTCAGATGTGTCAGTCCCGGTGACCAACAACCGATGTCAGTTGAGAACCAGGAGGAGGTGCCAGAAGAGCACCAAGGGAGGCACGCTGTAAGTCGGTCGTCGAGAAGGAGCGGGAGTCACCGTTCGGGTAGCGGGCAGAGTGACGAGGGAATTATCCAGGAAGGGGATGGAAGGAAGTCTGAGGCCAGAAATGGGTCAGGGAGAAGTAGAGCCGTCACGATGAGTGCTGGCAGCAAGAGATCACAGGTATCATGGGCAGATGAGCAAACGCAGCAATTAGAGGAGGCAGCTGATGATAATGAAGAAGAAGAAGAAGATGACTGGAGATCAGAGGTCATAGAGATTGCGATCTCTGAAAGGGGAGAACCAATGACAGAGCTGCAAATGGATGAGGAAGTCAAAGATGAAGTCAATGATGAAGAGGAAGTTGCCATGCCGATGGAAGAAACAGACGAGACAGAGGGAAAGTTGGAAACCAACGACGAGAGGAAGACTACTTCAAGGGTGTCTTCTGCTAGCTCTAGGAGGATGTACACCCCTCGGACTAGGTCATCTGGTAGGACCACACCAATAGAGATGGATGAGGGGGAGGAGCTGCCAGGTGAGAAGGCTTATGATCATTTATTATCATCGGAAGGAAGTGATAATATATTAAAAACTGGATAATATCCAGAATCATGGAAAGTGGTGGTTATCCGGGTATGGAAAAAAAGGGAAAAAGAGACAGGAATTATCTACGTATCATCTTAAATTAATCAGCTGTGTGACGTGCTAGGAGTTGCTTATTTATTTAAACAAGGTAGATGGAAAAGTGCATTTGTTGAGAGAAGACAGGTAAGAGTCGTCATTCCTTAAAGGCAGTTAAGTCTGAGGGTCTATGGAATCACTAGATAATGTTTGTTGATTCATTTTCCTCCAGATGAGAGAATACCCTCTTCAGCTGCTAGCGGTAGGAGATCTATTTCTCAGATGTCTCAGTCACCTCCAGAAGAAGTTGCAAATGTCACGGGAGAGGTTCATGAAGATCCCAGTAGGGTTGATGAAGAAGTGGATGATGTAAATGAGGTATTTATTCGCACAGTCAGAGAGAATAAACCTATCGACGGCATAAACTGCCAACATGCCATTTGAATTCAATATCATACCATGAGTGATATCACTTCCTCCCCTCCCCCTAACCTCCCCCCACCTCCCCCTATAGAAGAAGTAGAATTCAATTTCTATGTTCTTGTACCTAAGTGATGAAATATGTATTGTTACAAACATAGAAACTCATTTTTTAATTCTACCAATCAAACCCAATATGCATAAATACTTAATCAGACTGAGCAGCACCTTCGTAATTAAGTCTTAAAAGTGATATCACTTTCTTTCAATTTTCTAGCCAAACAGCCCAACATTACTGTAGAGCTTGTACTTCCTCATTGAGTATTGCTAAAAAAATTAACTTTATGTGAAAAAAATACGGTATAAGAAATGTCCTTTTTAACATGATCATGAAACACATGGAAAGTAAATTTGTTTGTGAAGCTTAAAAAGTTCTTTTACTTATGTTAAACTGCTTTCATATTTTTGTCCATGTTTAGACACACGAAAAGGAATCTGCTTTCGAAGGAGAAACAGAACAATCACAGATCGAGCCCGATGAATCTGATGCCAAGCTGGTGGATGTCGAAATATTAGAGAGAGGAAGAACACCTCAAGATGCAGAGGGTCCCCCAGAGCAGCAAGTAGAGGAGAAGGTGCCACCTAAACCCAGGACCATGCTTCTAGAAGATGCAAGTGTAATTCCAAGTGAGTCATAAATCTATCAGGTCTGTGATGAATTCATATCAGCTGTCTGTCCTCGCCTGACATCTTTCAATACTTTCATGCATTTACCGTTTCATTGTGTCTTTCAACGTCTTTGCAGATCTACGGTCGGTGGTGAAACAAGATCTCTCTTCAACGAGGAAGCCAGAGGCGGATGTCCCTAGTAAAGGCAAATCACACCCAACCCAGACAACCATCAAGAAGGTCGTAACCGTGGTAAGGATGCCAGAAAAGAAACTCGCTCCCAAGGAAGACCCAGTTCCTATAATACCTATACAAAAAGCTGAGAAGCCGAAGGTGACCAGTATCGTGACCGCAAGTTTAGCTAGTGTGAAGGCCAAAAATGCTGTAAGTTATAGTGGTTTATCTTCATTACAGCTTAGCTGGCTAAATAGGCTGAAATCTTTCTTTAGCTTTCTGGTTTAGTCAGATAAATGAGAATAAAGTACATTTCTGAACCTCAAGAAAAAAGTTGTTTGCATACCTTTTGGAGAATACTTTCATAGCAGCTCTAAATTTCAACAAGTTACCAAGACATTGAGCAAAGGTAATTTCATTATAGTTTTGAACCTAAAAATTGCTTCCCAGTCGTTTTAGGAGAAGTGCTTTTAGTTAGGGTTCTGTTATGCTTTCCACACGAGGACCAAAATTACTTTACTTATGGTACCGAACCACTATGTGTCTCCCAGAATTTGAAGGGAAGTAATAAACATAAGTTTCTGAACCTCAAAAGGTTCCCAAGAAATTGAGTAAAAAGTACTTTTGTACTTGCTTCTCAGAGGTTGACAAACAGTACTTTATGTAAGGTTTTCAACCTTATAATGCTTTTCAGAGGTTGAGGAGATTTACTTTTTCTGTAAGGTTTTCAACCTTACAATGCTTTTCAGGGATTGAGGAGACTTACTTTCTGTAAGGTTTTCAACCTTACAATTCTATCCAGGGATTGAGGAGATTTACTTTCTGTAAGGTTGAAAACCTTATAATGCTTTCCAGGGATTGAGGAGATGTACTTTATGTGAGATTTTCAACCTTATAATGCTTTTCAGGGATTGAGGAGATGTACTTTATGTAAGGTTTTCAACCTTATAATGCTTTCCAGGGATTGAGGAGATGTACTTTATGTTTTTCAACCTTATAATGCTTTCCAGGGATTGAGGAGATGTACTTTATGTGAGGTTTTCAACCTTATAATGCTTTCCAGGGATTGAGGAGATGTACTTTATGTAAGGTTTTCAACCTTATAATGCTTTCCAGGGATTGCGGAGATATACTTTATATAATGTTTTCAACCTTATAATGCTTTCCAGGGATTGAGGAGATGTACTTTATGTAGCATTTTCAACCTTATAATGCTTTCCAGGGTTGAGGAGATAGTTAAGTTTAGTTTAGTTTAGTAGAAAAAAAGGATCAGGAGGGACACTCAAGTCCCCATCAAGGACCCTATATGAGAGAAAAAATACTGAAGATTCAAACTCTCAGACGCGATAACAATGCTTAAAGTGCTTGTCCAAAGCATTCTTAAACTCGTTCACACTACTTGCAAGTACAACTTTCTCAGGCAAACCATTCCAATCATTCACAACCCTATTAGAAAAAAAGTTATGCCGAATATTAATCCTACTTTGTGACTTTTGGAGTTTAAGACAATGACCTCTGGTACAACTACTATTAGCAAACATGAAAAAGCCAGTGAAGGATAAATTGTCAAAACCATACACAATCTTGAAAACCTGAATCAAGTCACCACCGTACGTAACCTCCTAAGCTCCAGTGTGGTGAGATTCAACAGTTGTAACGGCCTATTATAAATGTATTTTTAATAAATGTATTTTTAATAGATGTATATTTCTTACGGTTCTTAACCTCATCATTCTTTCAAGACATTGACGAGCAATAGGTACGTTAGGAATCTGAGTTTCGAAATTCTTCACAGACTGATAATCAATGAAATATTCTGTTTCCGCAGGGGAAAAAGAGTCCCCGATCTGGTCGAAAACACAAAGGAGGAGGAGGGGGCAAGAAGACTACCTTTAGTGGCCCTCAGCTGGATTTTGTAGGAAGTATGGTGATAGACCCCTATGCAGGACCCTCTCAGGATGAAATGGATGATTTGATAGCTGAGGAGGTGAGTATCGTAGATGAATGGAGATGGATGGGTATGGTTGATCCTGGTGTGCTGTATCTTTGGAGAAATGGATGGGCGGTGGGATGCATGTCCTAAATATAGGTTTGAAATCTGAAAATGAAAAAAATATGTCACATTTGCACTCAAGTTTGAGCATGTTAGGAGTTTTCGTCACTAGTTTCTGGCACTCAAAATTGGTCACGATTGCGAGCTGACCACACTCTGCCCCACTGAACACGACCCATCTCAACTTGACCTTTGTAATGTGGAAAGTCACGGTTAAAGCTAATCACGCAGTCTGCCTAAGCTTAGGGCTGTGACTGTTCAAGAGTTTAAGTCGCGTCAGCTTCAGTCTTGTAAACTCAACATGTAGTATTTCTCATGCTGGCAGTCAACAGTGTGCGGTGACTACACCGCCAGGATATAACAAATGTATCCAATCACAGGGGAGTAGTTTTGCATGTGACCTAAACAAGCACCAGTCGTTAACTGCAAGCAGTCTATGTGCGCTCATTTGTCGCACAGTATGCGGGTCAGTTGTAAGACTATGGGTCCTGACAACTATCAAAGATTAGGTTACGATGGTGTAGATGAGTCGGGTTGTGTTCAGTCAGGGCAGTATGTGGGTCAGTTATAAGACTATGGGTCATGACGACTATCAAACACTGTTACGATGGTGTGGTGAGTCGGGTTGTGTTCAGTCAGGGCAGTATGTGGCTGGCTTAAAATTAGATGATTGATTTCATCAGTGACGTCAAGAGGTAAAGCTAACATTCATAAATGTTTATTACTGACCAGATTTAGTCTGTTTGGCATATTCATTTATAGTCTATTTTTGTACTCTTTATTCATTTCATATTTTTAAGCTTGCAAAAGAATTAGCTGCGCAAAATTTGGAGGAGGATAAACCAGAGGAGAAGATGAAGAAACCAGAGAAGGAAGAACAGGGTAAGGCAAAACTAGTTAGGGTTGACCCTGATGTGTTGCATTTTAACGTGCCATGTAACTTGCCATGTCAGGGATCTGTAGGCAGGTTATCTCAACCTTAACCTGTAAGGGAGGGTACCCGAAGTGTAAATTGTTGCCAACATGACACCAAATGGGCATATCCTTGTTTCATTGGGATAATAGAATAATGGTTTGTGGTACACGAGAAGGCCCTGTTTGTTATGTTAGGTGTGTTCCATTGAAGCAACAGAATAATGGTATGTGGTACATAAGAAGGCCTCATTTGTTCTGTTAGGTGTGTCAGATAACTTTGTTTTTTACTTGTAAGTGACCAAGGCTTAAAGTATGTTTATTGAGTTGAAACTATAATAAATACATTTCAATGTTAGTCCATAGTAAAATCCCCTAACGAAGAAATTCACTTGTATTTTTGTGAAATTTCTTTTTAGGTAGTGAAGCAAAAGGAATTTGGAATTTGTTTTCACATAATGCTTGTGAGCACTATGAAAAGTGGATCCAAAAGACGAGATGTTGAGGATCATAGAATCAAATTCGTAAATTACTCAATTTCATTAATTTGGCCCAAAAATGTAGAAGGATGTCTTGATTTAGTTAATTGCAACCTCTTCCGAAGAAATACTCATATGACGAAGCTCAAAACGCTTTTAGAGGCTAACATCCATTATTGGTTTGTTCCGTGCTAGTTTGTTTCCTCTTCGCCCATTGCTATCTTTTTTGTGATTTAACAGACGACGTTGATTCCCTAGCGACGGACGACGAAGCCATCGAAAAGGAATTGAAGAAAACGAGGGTTCCCTCTCAGAAGAAAGAGAGCAAGAAAAAACTAGCCAAGGAGAGAGCGGCAATAAAAGAGGCGAGACGGTTAGAGAAACAGGTAGAGCTTAAAAAACTCCGACTAGGTGGACCTATTGGCAATATAGTTGGTGGTAATGACAACTCCCACCGTCAGTAGAAATCATGCCGTCAACAACCGGGTACAGCTCCAAGCTGTCTTTACCCCTCCTCACCCCCACCTCCCGACAAATCTTTTACTTGGTCAGAAATCAGTCATCCACTTGCGGGGCCAGTGGTATCACCGTCACATGACCACAGCCTGTTCAATTAATTTTTCAGTCAATCAATCAGTCAGTGTGCCAGTGCTGATCTTAGGATCTGCCCTCTTGATGGGTCAGCCACTATTGTTTACAAGGATCAGCATCCATTGTTTACAAGGATCAGCATCCATTGTATATAAGGATCAGCATCCATTGTTTACAAGGATCAGCATCCATTGTTTACAAGGATCAGCATCCATTGTTTACAAGGATCATCGTCCATTGTTTACAAGGATCATCATCCATTGTTTACAAGGATCATCATCCATTGTTTACAAAGGGTCAACATCCATTGTTTACCTCCATCCATTGTTTACCTCCATTTACCTCCATTGTTTACCTCCTGTACTGCTGCTTTAGAGGTTGGAGGGGGATTTAAAATGGCTACAGCATTGATTAACATGTTTATACAAGGTCCCATCTGGCTGCTGACTAACCCATCAATAATGGGAATGTTTTAACAAGAGGATAAAGGGCTGAATAGATGCAATGCTCTTGTATTCCCAAGATTCACTGATTAAAACCTTGTCTAAACAGGGAAAATTGTCCTCTTCCCAGATTAGTTTATAATTCCTTTCAGGCGGTTATCCTCAAATTTTGCTCTTCATTATTTTTCCTCTTTATTCATCAGAGAAGAGAGGACGAGATGAAAGCCTTGAGGGAGAAGAAGAGGATGATGGAGGAAGAGAGGAAACGACTGGAGATGGAAGAGATTAGAAGAAAAGAGGTATGGTGAATCATCAGAATCTTGCAATTTAAAGGTAGTACAACCGTAATCCCGAAGGATGCGGAAGAGAAAAATCAATCTACGGGTGGAAATTCCTCAGTCGGCTGTGTCTGAAACAGTTCTGTGGTTTCCTTACTGAAGGCCAAATAACTGCATACAGTCATGATGACCATGGTGATATGTGTACTGCACATGTGCAGTTGTTTGCAGGCCTCATGAGAGAGAGGGGTGTCGGGAGAGGGATACCGGCCCAGGGTCAGTTAAGGGAGCAAGTTAAATACACAGGCGGAGTGTATAGCCTAGTGGTTAACGCCGGCGTCTCCCAGTCATGAGATCCCCGGTTCGATTCCCCGCCGACAGCAATGTGTGTCGTCTGGCAAGGGTGTTGTTCAATAACAACTTCCCGACATGGACGTTAAATGGATGTGTGCCGAGAGATTGGCTTCAGTCAGCTTGCGAGTCTATAAGCCTTCATGGCTTCTTTCGCGAGTTCCTGCTTGCGGGAAGATCACATATACATACATACATACAAATATTAAGCCTTTAAATATATTCTTGTGCATTTTCATTTCCATAAGTGAAAGGAAAAAATGAGAGATGCAGAAAGGGCCAGGTTACATAATTGTCCCTGGGGGTCGGACCTGGCTAATGACACACCTGTGTGCGTGTCTGGATGTGTGTGGGTGTGTGTTTGTGTGTACATGTATGTGTTTTGTTACCATTTAAATACCCATGCTGTAAAACTACGACAAGAATTTTGACGTTGGAGCTGTACGATAGGTTTCATATGACGATTGTCATTGTAACATTATTTTCAACATTTTACGACAAAAACCCTTCCTGCCAACTTTCAGCCGGAGAAGTTGAAAAGCAACCTTTTAAAAATTTCTGTGCTACGATTTCTTCCATCAGTGATTCTTGTGCTAGAGGATTTCCGTTGATATTCAAACGTGGATTGATGATGTGTGGCAAAGATATTTTTAAATTGTGGAGGTCTGTGTTAGAATCATGGCCAAGGTCTCTGTTACCTGGGACGGGCCCTTCAAAGTCCCTGCTTATTATTGTATGTAACAGATTGCTCCATGCTATCTTGTTGCCTATACCTATATTGTCTTTGATGATTCTCTGTGCCAAACATATTGCTAGCTTCAACTTTCAAATTTCAGTGTATCCATGAGGCATGCCAAAGATCTTGCTAGCTTCAAGTCTCAAATTTCAGTGTATCCATGAGGCATGCCAAAGATCTTGCTAGCTTCAACTTTCAAATTTCAGTGTCTGCATGAGGCATTGAAGAGAAGTTGATCTTCATTTTTTATGGGTGGGGGGGGGGGGGGGGGGGAGTCACTTTGAAAAAAAGATCCTGTAATAAAAGTGCTTGCTTTAATTAAGTCCTAATTTTTTTGGTTCCTTTGTCAGGAATTGGCAGACACAATCGCCGAAGCTGAGCAAGAAGCGGAGATGGCCAGACTTGCGGAGGAAGATGCTAAGTTGATGATGCAGGAGGTCAGGAAGACAGCCAGAGAGGAGAGAGAAGCGAAACGAAGAGCAGATGCAGAGAGGAGAAAGACAGAGAGAGAGAAACAGCGAGAAGAGAGGAAGAAGATGGTGAGAGGGTTAAAAAATCAGGCATATTTTTCAACATTTGGTTAAGGTTTTTTGGGGGAAAATGAAATGAACAAGTGAGACCACTGGCAAGGAGGGGAAGGGGGGTGGGGGTGGGGATGGTTGTCAGAATGACCTGTTGGCAATCAGACTTCTTGATCACTTGATCAAGATTTGCAGCATGAATGGATGAACACCATACCTTGTTATCATCTTCATCATCCCTCATCAACATCCTAATTTCATTGCTTTTTCTTTTGGTGACAGCAATTGGAACTGATGCAATCAGCATTGATGGATTGGCTTTACGGCAATTGCCTCCCCCCCCTCCAGATTTTCCCCATGCCCCCTATAGTTGCCCCTCAAATCAGATTTGCGACTTATCCACAATATATAGAAGTATGCTAATCATTTGTATTAGAAGCAGCTTTCAATGCAATGCGTTAATGTGAAAAATTGTCGAATGAGTAGCACCATTCTGCGTCTAAGTCACTTCACTTGTAGAAAAATCCCAAAGGGGAGAGGAATCCCCCCTTTGACCTTATATCAGTCTCATATTGCCCCCCCCCCCTTTCCATCAATAAAAAGTATGCCTTGCCACCTAGTTGCCCCCCTCCCCCCAGATTGCCTTGGTTGGTGCTGCCACTGTTCATGACACATGTAGGTAGTTATACTTCACTATAGAGTATATCTTAGCATTGGAGCAATTTATGAAATCAGCAGTTGAAATTTTTTCCCCTTTTTTGCAAATTTCAATCGCACCATCTTTTGACTAAGCCTCGTCAAAATTATGACCTTTTGGGGTTTCCTCTTCCCTCTCACAGGAGGATCAAGCTAGACAAAGGGAGGAGGAGATGGCGGAGAAATTAGCCTCAGCAGAGGAGAGACGTAAGATGCAGGAGGAATCTCGGCTGCAGCGGGAGGAACAGGAGAGGCTGGAGCAGGAGGAGAGGGATAGATTAGAAGAAGAGGAACTCATGAGGTTGGAGGAGGAGGAGGAGAAGATCAGAGAACTCGAGAGAGAGGTGAGGATCTTTTATATCTCCATCTGTCTTCATCGAGGATTTGTCCGAAGGACGACTAGAGCTAACCTTGTTGGGAAAAAAAGCAGCAGCAGCAGTAGAGATGTACCCTTCCCAAGAAAAAAAAAGTGTCTATTCTATAAAAACAATCTTATTATTCCCTGGAAGGACCTCTCGCGAGGTTGACCAGGGGTTAAACTCCTTTTGATTTGATGTACCCTGCAGCAAGGCTGAACGAATAATATTAACAACGCAATAGAGATTATCTAGGCAGGTCCAGCAGTGCCTATCGCATTATAACTACAGACCATCAAAATATTACGTCCTAGCTACACCGCCTGGCTGCATCTTGCTGCAGCCCCTTCCTTGTCTTGCTTTTGATCTTACGATCAGGGTGTGCTAATATAACATGCAAATGGTATGGACTGAAATTTGGTGGGGCTATACCAGTACAATGTATAAGCATTCTATAAGCTATGACTTTATAAACCTATTACGTCCTACCTAAGCAGCCTGGCTGCATTCTGCTGCAGCCCTTTCATTGTCCTGCTTTTGATCTTACAATCAGGGTGTGCTAATATAACATGCAAATGGTATGAACAGAAATTTGGTGGGGCTATACCAGTACAATAAACAAGCAGTCTATATGCTATGACTTTGTCCTCTGTCAATCCTTTTTATAGTCCAAGATACCACCAATTTCCTGTGAAAGCTCTTAAAATTTCACGGTGATATTACAGACTTAAAGGGGCCACCTGCGTTGGACGTCAGTAGGTCACCCTTTCCTGCACTGCACGTAATATCAAGCAGAGACATGTCCGTCTGCGACAAACACGATACTTTCAATAACCTCGTTTTGGCAATTTGTCTAAATCTATGTATTTTAGATCATCCTGCAAGCAGGAACTTGAGAAGAAGCCTCTTTGGCTCATCTAAGTCGCAAGCTGACCCGAGGTCAGTCTCTTAGATTCATATTTAACGTCCATGATTATGAATTATCAACAACTCTGTAACTGGACGACATACATTAATCCTGGAGTGACTCAAACTCGGGACCTAAATCTAGAAAGCACAGTCAGGTGTTTTGATTGGCAGTTGTTTCGATAGTTCTAATGCAGTTTTGGTTAAATGTGTGCGGTCAAAACTGTTTGAAGAAATTCGGGCCTTTTACTTTCTTCCCTTAACAACCCACTAGGGCTAAATAGTTCCAAGTTCTTCAATTTGTCAATCTTGTAAATTAATATAATTTTGTTTTATAAGTCACTTATGGTAAATTTTGAGTTGATTGTTTTTTCTAATGGTAAATTTGACAATGTACCATATCTGCAGACCCTTCCTTGTCCTGCTTTCTACGCACCCAATCATTGCTCTCTATGCACCCTGTGTCCACTAAATCTTATGGCGAGCGATCTTTCCAGTACTCCTCAACCCTCCTTTGGAATAAACTCCCACTCAACATAAAGAATGTCGTGTCTGTGGAGATGTTCAAAACTGTTTTGAAGACACACCTGTTTTCATTGTTATAATTGTTTGTGTTTATTCTTATCGTATATTGTGTACATATCTTTCACATTCTTTTGTACAGCGCGGCGAGACTTTATTGTAAGTTGCGCTGTATAAGGACTGTTTATTGTTATGATTATCATCTGTTAACTTAGCTTGCATTGCACCTCCTTTATACAGGCTGAGAGGGAAGCGATGGAGAGGTTGGTTACGGAGCGAGAAGCAGCGGAATCAAACAGGAGGCAAGCCGAAAAGTTGAGGAAGCAACAAGAGGCAAAGGAAGAGAGGAGGAGGTGAGATGGGATTCCAATCATTGCAAGGATGCCTTTATAGGTGCTTTGATGTAGTGTTAGTGCCACATGCTATGGCAGGGAGTTTGAATCTATGGGGCAACAGTCCCCACATTTCCAATTACCACAATATACCCCTTATTGACCACTTATATACCTCTTATTGACCACCTTATTGATCACATTGACCACAAGTCACATGGACCCCAAAACAGGTTTGAAATGGGAGAGGGGGAAGGGGCCAAGAGTCAGTCCAAGGTTCAGTGGTGATGAAACTGCCTCCAATGCTGGATGTCATACAACCCCACCCCTAAGGCCCTGGGTGTCCTGGTACCCTGAGCTGTGACATGTTGCATTGTTTATGTGAAGTTAAATGGTATATGAGTAAGAAGTTCTCATTCAACATAAGAATTCCCAAAAACTAGTTTAAAGCATCAATGTTGAATCTGCACACATTTTGCCCTCAAAATTTAACTTTGTGATTTTGTTGTTATAATCTCAAAACTTTTAATAATCGTTTTCACTATACATGCATATTACAACAACAAAAAGACCGGTTTCAGGTGGCAGGTCTGGATTTGTGTTCTCCTTTATTCCTTCTGATAATTTATACTAATAATATGTTTTTTTCCTCTCTCTCTCTTTATAGACAAGAGGAATTGGAAAGAAAGGCTAAGGAAGAGGCGAGACTGTTATTGCTGAAGATAGAAGAAGAACAGAAAAGAGAAAAGGAACTGGAGAGAATCAGACAGGTATTGTGTTATAACATACGTATGTATGTATGTATGTATGTATGTATGTATGTATGCGTGTATGTATGTATTTTAGATCCTCCTGCAAGCAGGAACTTGCGAAGAAGCCTCATTGTCTTATCAAAGCTGCAAGCTGACCGAAGTCAGTCTCTTACATTCATATTTAACATCCATGATTATGAATTGTCAATTGTCAACAAGTCTGTAACTGGACGACATACTAGGTAAATGTCATACATAACATTTGTCAGTATGTTACAGTATCAGACAGGTATTGTGTGATAACATACTAGGTAAATGTCATACGTAACAGTTTGTCAGTATGTTACAGAATCAGACAGGTATTGTGTTATAACATACTAGGTAAATGTCATAC
>KN894252.1:5996-17126 GCA_000934455.1 Apostichopus parvimensis
GCAATGTGTTTTACTACTGTACTATAAAACTCCCCAGCTACAACGACAACACAACGATAATAACTGCTAAACCCTGCCCTTCATAGTATAAAATTCACACCAATATTTTCCTGGTACCTTGATATAATGTCAGCCTACTATACTAGTATTAATTGTACGCAGCACTTGGTGGTCATATTGCATATATATATATAGATATATATCAAATATATCCGTACACACACTGTAAATGGATCAGCCAATGACAGAAGGACAGCAATGTTTCCTTTGTGTAGTAGCATTACATCTCTCTTTCGTTTCTGCTACACGGCTACTGTGAGCCTAATAATTATTCAATCAATTTATATAGTGAGCACACTGCACATGTATGATATAATATGACTGGAGATATGAGCTCTTATTAGAGTTTGGTTAAATGGGAGAGAGGATGCAAAGAATTGGAAAAGGATTTACTTATCTAGGGACTTTAATAATAACATTGCACTCTTTGAGTACAAGTGCAATTACATTAATTAAGTTGTGTTACGTTTCCTAGATATAAACTGAGCAGCCGTCCATGATGACATACGCACACTGAATTGGATACCAATCAGTCTAACTATAAAGAGATTCATCTGGTTATAAATGGCAATGATTTCATCGTACACAATATACGTAAGTGGGTTATAAACCATTGAAGGGCAATATATATTTTTATTGCATTGAAAATTGGCTCAATTAGCAGCACTAACAGGCTTTCCAGTTCAAATTTTTAACCCTTTAAAATATAAAATGAAACTTAACTTCACAAAATTTGCAATAAATATAAACAAAGAAATCATGACTAGAACCATCACAGTTAACTGAGAAACCCAGCTCTTTAACGTTTTGTCGATCAAGAATCATGTGTTCATCTGACGTGACATAATACCCAGTCCCTGGATACTGATTGGTAAAATTGAACAACATGTTAAAGTTTCTGTACCCTCGCCTCGTTGGAGGCATTTTCTAAACTTACCCAGGATTATACAGGAGGCCTAATGTACGTTTAACCTGCCTACCGAAAAGAATCCTTATAGACGAGAACAAAGGTTAGATGCGAATAGAAATTTCAATATTAGCGTTGTTATTTCGTCACGCATTGGCGAGTACTAGTATACATGTAGTCTGTGCAAATTCATTATGTGCAAGTTCATTATGTGCAATATCAATATGCAGTATAGTACAGTATATCGTTTACTGTATGGTAGCATGCATAATTGTTTGGGTGAACAAAATCGTCCATTTTTACGAGAAGGCTAATTATTCGTTTACTAGGGTTCTCCGATTAAACATTCTATCGCAGTAATCTCTCTTTCATCAATCGCAAGTAACAGATTACGGTGGTAACGTATGACACTGCATTGAACACATACCACAGAGAATCTTAATTTGCCCTCTTAAAAGCAGAATATCATAATTTCTATGACAGTACAAAAGGGATGTATATCGAAACCTTGTATTAAACAGTCAAATTGGCAACAGCCATCCGTTCATATTTTTTTTTTGACTGGCTGGCCTGCTTGGGAAATTACAATATATGCCGTAACTTGGCAAAGATACCTGTCTATAGTTAACCTATAAGACTCATATAGTTTTTTTGCATTATTTTTACCATTTACATATTAAACCTTGACTTTTAATTGAAACCTTTAAATTTGCATCTCAAATGAAGAGCACTGCTTGATATACCCACTTTTCAATTAAATGGCAATTATCAGAATTTTTCACAGCGTCGTCGACTACTTCTACTTGGTTACTTTTAGTTTCCATGGTGACAAAGAGAGCCTTCCCTCTATGTGCACAATTGATGTTTCTCTTCTTATTTATTTGTTATTCTTATATTTTGGAGGGCTTCTTTCTTTATTTTCTGCTAAATAATACCAACAATCACCCATCGGAGTCAATTGTCTGCAGAGAGTATAGAAGGCCGATCGAAGTTCAACTGCACACTCTGCATGCTGTATAGCAAACGAGAGTATGTGCAGAGTACACATCGACGTAATGAAACAAGTTAATGATACACGGTTGGTTACTTTTGGATATATGGATATACACATTAACTAAAGATAACATCTTCATACCGTGTGGAAACCAATTTTAATGGTGTTAAAGTCCACACAAACATTGCACTGTCTGTTGACCGTAACTACATTACTAAAATGAAACCGTTCATAAATAATGTATTAACAACATAGAGAACAGAACAATAGATACTATATTTCTAGTGCCTAGTATTTCTGTTTTTCTTTTCCTTCTTTCCTTTTTGATTCAATAATTAGTAATTGAGTTGCGCATTTTGTCTGAAACATTTGTTATATGAGGTAAAGTAACTGTTGAGTACACATACATATGTGTGAATAATATGTTGTATTAACATGATGGTTGGAGAACTACAGAACTGTGTTGGGCGTAACCCCAAAGTGGGTCTCTGACGTTTTGTTCAATGGATCGCAGGATGATTACAAATGTCGGAAAACTTATCCAGTTTTTGGAGCTTGCCGGATTGGCTATATTTTGTAACATTAAGACATATCGTCCAAGGTACCTTTCATGTATTCTGAAGGGTGGGGGGTCTAATGGATACTCAAGGGTAGGGGTCAAGTGGGTCTTAGATACTGAAAGATAGGGGTCTAAAGGGTCATAGCGTCCAGTGAAAATCTTTGCAAAAATTAATGGCAGCGATAACAGCAAACTTGTCTCAAAGCTCCTTAAATTGTTGTATATTTTGCAAATTGTGACCGATGGCATACATGTAACAATGCCTCAAGAAATAATTTATGAGGTGTTTGGCCAGCTTACGTGTATTGGTATTCCGACACAAAACATATTTTCACAAAATAATGCCCTTGTCCAATGAATTAATTAATAATAATATATAAAATTAATAATTTCCAGCCAGTTTTCCATTGTTCAATTACTCCATAGAAGATCAAAGAGAGTTCATGATGATGATGATGATACCGATACTAGAACTTTATAATCGACTTCACAATTTTGGACGTGAATTGACTGCCCGAATTTAAATTAATAGGTAAGAAATTGTATAAAATTGGTTGTTACATAACATGTACACTTAAAGAGCCTTTAAGCAAAAGAAAATGATTGACTTTAATACTTATCGTGGACAGTGGCATTTCAGGGAAGACACTTAGTCTATGGGACCTTGGTGGGGAAAAAAACCCTCGAATAAAACAATGGCCAAAACTGGCAAACTTTGGTTAATTAAAAAAAGGGGAAAAACAAACCCCTTATAATTTAGAGAAGGAAGCAAAAAATATTAACAATTGAAACATTTTCTGCCTATGAAAGGATAGGCCAGAAGTTGAAATATGATTTGAAAGACCTCAAATTGAACCATACAATATGCTTTGTGGTTTAATAGAAACGCAATCTATCACGTATCGTACGATAAGAGGTTAGTATTCCCACTAGCTCTGTTTTGTTGAAATTAACCAAGAACTAGTCTTCAACCGCAGCAAGAACTGCAATGTATACCATCATGGCATCGACTCTTTCAGGCAGCACACCTTTTTAACAGATAAACTTAAATAACAAATAAAAGAAAGGACTTTTGTCAGGAAATAGGAGGGAAAGAGACCATTAAAGTTTGACTGACGTAACAAATAAAACCATCGAACATAAATATGTATATAGTCAATCCCTTTTAATATAAGTCCATATCATTTCTATCACCTACTGTAACTGACAAATTACAGTGGCTAACAGCCCTTAGAAATGTTACTGAGCATAAACCTATCTGGGCAGCAAACTCATCGTGTGAGTGCAGCAGACTTCGTTGAAGTGTGAGTACAATGTCACAATTTATGAGTACCAACTCGTACAAGGTCCTGAGAACTCGTACAAGGTCCGGAGTACGAGTACGAGGTCTGGAGTATGAGTACAAGGTGCCGAGTACAAGGTCCTGAGTACGAGTACAAGGTGCTGAGTACGAGTACAAGGTGCCGAGTACGAGTACAAGGTCCAGAGTATGAGTACAAGGGGCAGATTACCGGAACAAGTATAAGTGCTGGATCGTTACTATTCCTGAGTATGGTTCCTGGTACGGGTATAATCACATAAGTATTAGTACAGAAAAAAATACTGGGAAACAAGTACCAGTATGGACTCTGCTATAAGTCTGTTGGGCAGTCATCATATTGAGTGTTACGAATGATTAGGTCCTTTATAGTATTGCCACAGAAGCAAACCTGGGCAAAACCTAAAGACATTGGTCAAAGCTGAAGACCTGGGTAAACACGCAAACACACAAACACACGCAAACACACAAAAATCTGTGATGCAAAGTATCACAATGAAAGATGTTGTCCTCTCGAGGAAAAAAGCAAACTTTGGGAAACCAATAAAACCTCACTCACATTCCTTCAACATATTAAGCCATTTGAAGTTACCTTCCATTTAGGTGAGATATGTACAGTATGGAGTTGCTCTCAATTTTTTTACTGGAGAACAAGTTCTTTCAATATGGACTCTGGTATAAGTCTGCCCGGCAGTCATCATTTTGAAGTAAAAAATTTCATAATATATTTTTTTAAATGTGTGGTAAATCTTCACATTGAATTCATTTTGGAGCATTGGCTAGCAAAATAACTTCATGAATCCAGATTTTGGTCTTTATTAATCTTCAACGTTAACAAAATGTTTCAGAAAGTACTTGTAATCTGAATGAAAAAGGAAAGACAGTCCATATGTGCAATTACTTACTGAAAAACGACATTTTGTCGGTGTTTGCATACGTGAGAGGCAAATGACAGCATATTAGTTTATACCAGAAGGAAGAAAGAAAATACACCTTCAAGTAGCCACTATGTGTGTATGTAAAGTGTACTACTTACTGTGTTAAAGCAAGCTACTGAACTTTCCCCACTAGCAAATGATGTCAACTTGATAGTACATTACAATGCTAAGTACTACTATATGCTGGTAACTGCAGAAAAGGTTGTTATGTTGGCAATTGAAAACAAAACTTAAAGAAAATGAAGTAAATCAGAAGTTAAGAGTTCTTAATTGGCTTCAATCTCTCACCTTTATGGCTACTTCTTCCATCAGTTGCATCAGTTCATTTTGCACAATGTCTGAGAAAATAACAGAAAGAAGATCTCATCAAATTTGTTGCACTTTTTTACGAAAATGGTCAACCGGCCAACAATGTAAATTACATTTGTGAAGGAGCACATGTATACACTTTACAAGACTCCACGGCACCTTGAAAACTTGCAGCACTTGTTTTGGGCATTGCTCCATCCCACTGTATATATACTGAATTCACTGTTAACACACAATGCACACATTTTCAATTAAGCGCACTTCATTTAACTTCAAGCCATACAGTACATTTCTGAGCTTAATTGCAGATTATGCTGTGACTCTTGAATCTCACAGATTATGACTGGAAGTCCCTATAGTAAGCAATGTACTGCAGTTGTCAAATTTAACCCAATGTGTGTGTGAGTACAGACAATTGCATACATAGTCTTTGCTCAGAAATCCATGCATTGCTTTTCTCAGAATGTTTTTGGTAAATGTTGTTACGCTATGTTATGTGATGTCACGTCAAGACATGTGTATCAAGCATTCTGTGGCTATGCAAAGGGACCCCTCTATCCCATCCATTTCAGTGTTATGAAATATCCTACAATTGATGGTCCAATTCCTTTCAATAGCTGTCAAACTTGCAGTGAACAACTGTGAATAAATCAGTTATATGTGTGCATGTCTTGGTGATGGAGGACGCCAGTGATGATAGAACTAGACATAGCCTATATTTGTATATATATGTTTGTCCATGTAGCAACAAACAAAACAAGTCAAGCATTTAATCATTGAAATTGATTTGTATCCTGTTCAACCCTTCCCCAAAGCAGAAGGTTTTTGTTCCTCTTATAATATATACTGCAGAGAAGATGTTAATGTTTACGTTTCGTGTAGCAGTTCTGGGGGCTCTGCATTTCTCTCTTACTTGTACATAGCAACTTGACCATTTTGCATAGCATTTTATAGGCTATGCAATACAGGATAAATTATTCCCTGTACTGCACCTGATACTGTATCACAGAATGCAACGCTTGTGCTCTCTCTCTCTCAACTGACAGCATTTCATATCCAAAGGAATTGCAAGTACCCTATCACTCAATTGGTACACCTGGTAATAATTGCACAGAAAACTGCCAAACAAATATATCCACATCCCTATACAATTACAAAGATGTAGTTCTAGCATATATACAAACTTGCAATATGTAACAATAAATACAACTCAGAAATCCCAAAACTGTTATACAACATGGAAGTATGAGCTAAGGTATAACCTACTTGCAGGAAACCCAGTTTAAGCTATTGGTATCACAATTATAACTGGTCAGTTTCAATCAAAACAATATGGACTTCTCTCCTAGGCAATACAGAGAATAGGATAGGCCCTAGGTCTTACTACTATGAATACTGACCATCCTACAGTATAGGCTAAGCCTATTTTGTAGACTACTATTTAAGGTTAGAAGATGAAGTAGCTTTTAGAAGAAAGTAGGACATCAGAAAATTTGGTCCAACATAGTTTACCATAGATTTAGATTAAATGTCTTCCTGCTAGGCTGTGAGCCTATGCATCAATGCGTGTAAGCTGGACTAACTGTGGGAATTGGGTTAGTCTACACTAGTGGTGAGGAGCCTAAAACAATTCACATAGGTTCCAATGATACAAGTCAAACAAGAAACTGGAAACACCTTGTGATTGAACTAACGTATTACACTTAAACTCAACTAATGAGGATCAATATCTCTGAAAAGAAGGGAATTTAACTGACATTCAGTTTGTAAAATGTTGGGTACATTTTGGTAGGGCTGTTTTTGCAAAGCCTACTGCTGATTTCTACTGCAGCAGCATCATATTAATCTTGTGAAACCATTTTCTTATCTACCATTTTGGCCAACTGTGCTGTGCCAGAAACACAAGCAAAAAAAGTATACATAGCCAAGCCTACAAATAATTGTGATTAATTTGTCACAAATTATCATGAAAAATCTTCACTTCATTGGAATGAAATTGTTTTTGGCAGGGGAGAGGCCTAATATTAATAGCCTACTTGACCATAAGCAGTATGGAACTTAGGCCTATGCCTAGGCTGTGACCATTGACAGTGGAATTAAATAAAACACAAGGCACCTTGAAACTACGCAAAGATAGATTGGGGAGCAAAGAATCATTTCCGAATCCCATACGAATTTTTATTCGTAAAATGGGTTCCGATTATAAGTTAGGCCAATAGGTTTACTAATTGGTACTCATTAGTGTATCACTTTTGATAAATGATGTACACTGTTGTTACAGCAGACTGTGTATGTCCATAGCCTAACCTGACAGTGCCAATTTTATTTAATCATTTTCAATGTAGACTATGAACACTGCCGATTGGTCTACTATCGCCTCGGTAACTATGTTGGAGTAAACATCCTTCGGATTTTATTAAATATTTCCTAGTAGCATTGCCAGAAATTTAAGATTCAATAATGTATCAGTCTAGCCTATTACTACACCGTATAGGCTATGGGGAAATGAGTGTTATTATTGGAAACAGGATTAACGCTAGTCCTAGTACTACAGACGGTAAGCCTGTAGTGTACTGAATAGGTTAGCCTATATTAGTGTGGTGATTCAGAGTTATGTTCCACCAGAAACTCCTTTGGTTTTCTTCCCCAAAATGAATACAAATTGTCCATATTTTTTAGTAATACCTGGCGTCTGGGCCTCTGCTTTATCTAACTGTGTGGGTATTATTTGCAGTATACTCAAGGCCAGGGTGAGCCACATCTGAGCGAGGCCTGTCGGGTCCGATCGTGAGCAGCCCGCCATCGTTTCTTTACTTTGTACATGTAGTATGTGTACGTACGTAGTAGTAGTAATATGTGGTCGTGTGTACCTGTATACGTTTGTGTACCAAGTTCAGTAAGTTTCGGTACGGTATGTACACAATCAAACTGAACGCATGCTTCTCAATAACGTTACTGAAGTTGTCATCACTGAAGAAATTTGCATAACACTGTATCACCCTAGTTTCATCGATTTATCATTATTGTGTGTGACAGAACATAATCATATTTAAGTATCTTTACGGTTCAACTTTGTAATTCAACATCAGCCTCGTCAGTAGAATGAGTCAAATAACTTGATAAAGTGACTATGTTAATGAACTTTCCCAGTTAATTAAGTTACATCCTTGGTAATCACGCCACACCTTCTCTTCGTAATACATATTCATGTTTCCTGATAACTTGCAACTCCGATTGGCTCGTGTGTACCGTTATTCAGAGAGAGAACAAATATGCTAAAAAAGCGATGTAAACACAACTTTCTGGGTTTTTCGACCATCAAAATCACGTTTTTTATTAACAATACCAAGACAGATTGTAACAAAAACTAATTGAAGAATAAAGAAGAAACGGAGGTCCCTGGTCAGACTTATCTAAGTATGTTGCAAAGGAATGAAATCAGTTGATAATCCAATAAATGCAATAACTTTTTTATTTGGAAGTTATATTCGCCCCAGCTTACCCAAAATACATATGCATGTTGCGATCTAACCCAAACGGATACTTTCATGTGTAGTATATGTTCCCTTTCGAGGGGAATGGTGATGCACACCCGACGATGATCACACAGTCACAGTCCCGATGCAAGGGGACTGGGGCTGACAGCGGATCAGTCGTTTGTTAGTTTGGTTTCGTGCCCAGGTTCTTTCCTGGGCGACTTTTCCTTAAAAAAAAGTATATTTTCCCTTTCGAGGGGAATGATGATGCACACCTGACGATGATCACACAGTCACAGTCCTGATGCAAGTGGACTGTGGTTGAGAGCGGATCAGCCGTTCGGTAGTTTGGTGTTCGTGCCCAGGTTCATTCCTGGGCAACCTTCCCTTAAAAAAAGGATACTAAAAATGAGACAGGTTTTAGTTTATTTCAGTTCAGTTTATTTCAGTTCAGTTCAGTTTAGTAGAAAAAATTATCAGGAGGGACAATCAAGTCAAATCAATCCTTATGGGAAAGGAAAAAAACCGAAGACACAAAAATCAGACCCGATTACAATGCTCAAAGTGCTTGTCCAAAGCATTCTTAAACCCATTTACACTATACTTGCAAGTACAATTTTCTCAGGCAAACCGTTCCACTAATTCACAACCCTATTATAAAAAAAGTGTGCCGAATAATAATCCTATTTCTTAACTTCAAGAGTTTAAGACAATGACCTCTGGTACAACTACTATGTTAGCAAACATGAAACAGTCAGTGAAGGATAAATTGTCAAAACCATACACAATCTTGAAACCTGATTCAAGTCACCACGTAACCTCCTAAGCTCCAGTGTGGTGAGATTCCGCAGCTGTAACCGCCTATAATAAGGAACACTCTTTAAGGATCTAACCATCCTCGTAGCCCTCCTCTGGACCTTTTTTAGTACTTCCTTATCCTTAGCAAAATATGGGTTCCAAGCCTGCACAGCATACTCCAGATGAGGCCTAACCAACTGCTTATAAAGCCTAACAGCTATGTCCTTTTTCAGAAAACTGAAGTTCCTCTTGTTCATACCTAATATCATACCTAAATACCTATATCATACCTAAATATCCTTTTACCTCTTTCAGCAGCTTCGACAAACAATGTTTAGAAGTTTGCAGAGATGAGTCTATGTTGATACCTAGGTATCTTTCAACAAAGACCTCCAGCAACTCATCACCACTAGTTAGAGTGTTTACTTTTGGTTACTACTACCATAGGCGTAGGAGGCGGGGGGCTGGGGGATGCAGTCCCCCAACCAAAATTTGTTTGTGAAAATTCGGGCACTGTATGCTGAGAATTTTTCGGGCACCTACTGAAAGAAGAATAATTTGCAATGTGTTTTTCAAATTTTTTTGGAAAATTCGGGCAATATGCTGAGAATTTTTCGGGCACCTTCTGAAAGAAGAATAATTTGCAGTGTGTTTTTCAATGGTTAAACTGATATTATTCTTATCGTTATTATTGTAACGACTTTCCCAATAATTATAACCAATATGGAAGGGTAATAACAAGGAAAATGATTGTCTGTTATTGGCATATGATGTAATAACCGATAAATGCCTATATGATATGCACATTAAGATGTTGAACGCGTTGAAAATTTGTGGTTATATTTTTCGGCAAGTCGTTACAGCCCCCCCCCCCCCTCCCCCAATCAAATTAGGCTCCTATGACTACTACCAATGTGCATCACCTTGAAATTATCAATATAACAAAGCATTTGCCATTCCTGAGACCAGGAAAAAACCTTATTCAAATTCATTTGAAATTTCTCAGAATCGCTTTTGGAAGAGACCTCAGAATACAGTAACTATATTATCTGCTTGTGGTCCCCTAAGAGAAACAACCGCGTCTTGCTTTGATCTGATATAAGAAAAGAAGGCTTTTGGCTTATCCTTAATATTTACGACTATTTTATTTTCGAAGTTCAATATTGCTTCAGAGAGCGTTCTCCATTCAAGTGATGAAATTTGAACTTGGCCAAAAGAGATTCAAAATTAGTCCTCCTAAACAACTTCTACATTCTACGTTTTTGCCTATAATTGCAAATCTGAATTTCTTATTATTGACCTTTATCCTTTTGGCTACGATTATGTGTAGCATTATGTTTCCCTTCTAGCCTGGGTATATTATACATTGTCTATTATCTACTGCATGGTGAATACATCAACTTTGCCACAACATTTCATTCTCTCTTTGTCAACATTTCGTTAAGAAAAAAGGATCAGGAGGGACAAACAATCACCATGAAGGAGACTATGCGGGGGGGGGGGGGCGGATAGCAAAACAGAAAGCTCCAATCCTGTTGCATTTCTTAAAATAAGCATTGTAAAGCATTAAATAGGGCATTGTAAAGATTTATTATTGATTTTGCAATAAAGTTTCTTTTTGTATTCCCATATGTTTCAAAGTTCAAAGAACACACCAAGACAAGATAAGAACACTGATAAGTTAGGATAATATACAATTCGGGGAAGGAGGACGTGTTTGTAAATCGAGTTGTGTGTATTATGCACCGGTATTGGCAGGAACTTGATGCGC
>KN894257.1:0-13455 GCA_000934455.1 Apostichopus parvimensis
CTAAATACAAGCTGCAAGCATCAATAGTATGTCATTCAAGCAGCTACTGATAGGTTCTCCTTGATTAGATATCTGTTACCTCCGTTTTTATAATTGGCACTATGTAGCCTACATCTTTAGTAGCTGGCTAATTGATCAGAATGGTTCCAAAGTAACAATCAACAACACAAACTGCAGCTCCACAGTCTGCCCTATGAAGTCTAGCTACAGAGAGGCTGCTGCCTCCTCCCCCTGCCATAACCCCCCCCCCCTGCCAGCATTCTAAAATTGAAACAGGCTTAAGAAATCAGTATATTTTTACAGATTATGGAATGTGTTAGCCATCCCCATGTAAGAGATATCATCATTTGTGATATTTTTGGTGGTTTTCAAATTTTCCATTAATGGTATAGGAAAGTGACTCTTTACAGTTACAAGGCAGCAAGATTCTAAATACAAGCTGTAGCATAGTATGTCATTCAAGCAGATACTGATAGGTTCTCCTTGATGCGATATCTGGTACCTCCGTTTTTATAATTGATGCACATCTTTGCAATCAATTTGGTAGAAACTGGTGGTGGTTTGCTCAACAATTACTGAAATGCAGGCCTGGAAATTTTCATAATTATACAGCCAACTTTCTCAGAAAAAGTAGACTGACAATAATCAATTGCTCACTGGGTCATTTTTTTTCTTCTGAATTACAACCCACATTAGTTACTGTACAGGCAGCTTTTGAGAGCACCCCAAAAACATTTGCTGATAATAAAGCAGTAATACTACATGGACCTGTGTAAGGTACGGAAATCAGGCCGATTCTTTGACTGACGATTCTTTGACCGACGATCCTTTGACCGACGATCCTTTGACTGACGATACTTTGACTGATGATCCTTTGACTGATGTTCCTTTGACTGACAATCCTTTGACTGACGATTCTTTGACTGACGATCCTTAACGGACTAATCACGCATTTAAGATTTTAATGTCTACTGGCAGAAAATTGTCAGGGTCATATTTTTCCCTTACTCCATGGCATACGACAAGAGCCACTAGCACTTAGCCATTAAAAGAGCCCAAATTTATTGGTCCAGCCTAAAAAGATACCTGAGAACATAATCTGTATAACCTCTAGTCCACCAACTTTGCACCAGAATGAGTGTAATGTAAATAGGCAGAGACTTAACTGATTTGCAAAATGAAGCAATGAAACTGTTACATTAAAGTTTTCCGTGTTGGAAGCAGTGGCTGCCTCACATCGCAACACAAGGAGAATTGATTCAAACTGTTTATAATCCACGAAGATACTTTTAGTATGGTCGCAGGGTCTCCAATTTATACAAAAATAGTACCTGGCTAATTAGTCACAATGGCACACAAGTTTCCCATCAACAACACAAAATGCAACTCCACAGACTGCCCTATGTAGTCTAGCTACAGTGAGGCTACTGCCCTTGCCATAACCCCCCCACCCAGCATTCCAATTTTTAAACAGGCTAAAGAGAAACTCAGTATACATTTACAGATTATGGAATGTGCTAGACATCACCAACATTCTATGCCTCATGAATTTTATTAAAGTATAAAGAGCTATCATCATTTTGTGACTTTTTTGTGATTTTCAAATTTTCCAGGAAATGATTTAGAGAAGTGGTTATTCAGGCAGAATTGTAACATGCACAACAGCATGAGTGTGAATATAAGTAAACTTCCCCATTGTATCAGGCCTCAAAATTCCAATAACTTACTGGGCTAAATGCCAGTGGAATTTGCCATTTGCCAGCAGAAAAAGAGGCAGAGGACACAGTCACATGACAATCGTGTAACAAGCATCACGGTGCTATGAACGAGTGGATAAAGGCAGTGGCATTTGAAGCAATGAGGCTTAGAAATCGGGAGGTTCTGGGTTCGATACCCGGCCAGGTTATAGTAAGGCGGGTTTATCATCCAGGACAAATCTACCATTTTCCCATCTGAAATGACTTTCTAAATTGATAAGATTCCAAATTTGAGTGAAAAAATGTTGGAAGGCACTTGAGGTGTAAGTTATAATCCATAAGCCCTTGCCGGTTTCTCCCACATTTATGGTCGCTTAAATGTCGTAAAAATAACTGCTGATTACTGATTAATATCGTTATAAGAAACTCAAAACAACACATGATTTCCATCGCCAACATAAACACATTATTACTATATACTTATTATCAGCAAATATTACTCGGGCTGCTCTCATACAGTCTGAACAGTAACTGATGTGTGACGTAAATCAAGAAAATGACAGTAGGGAACATGACTTTAACCAGTGGATATTAAAGTACCTGCGTCTTTTAGCCAGCGGCTACGATTCTGAAGTTCTAGGACTTGGGTACGAGTACCAATTACAAGGGTCTCAGCACCAATTCCAGTACCTTTACTAATCTTACACTCACATCCATACATACTATAGATCTGCCCTGATTGAGACTACTTGTACAAAACCATTGAGGGTTTGTACAAGTACATGAGGCAACAAGTCCAGACAATGATGAAGAGTACATACTATTCACTGCATGTCCGGTAGTTAGGGTGGTTAAAAGTAAAGCCACCTAACCCTCACACCCACCTACCACCCCTCACACCTACCTCTCCTGAAGTTCCCGACAAGTCGACTCCTGGTAAATGTGGACCCTGTTACATAGATCTCTCAAGTTGTCATCTTGATTGAAGTGGTCCGGGAAACGTGATCTAGCTATTTCCACGAGCCTGAAGCAGAATCAAAAGAAATATATATAAAACAATATATATATTTTTAGGGTTCACAGATAATCTTCACAGGTGAAACTTTCTCATCTGATGAAGGGTATTTTTTTCTTCAAGGCCAAAATGGCCTAAAATTAACTGATACATTTATTTCAAACAGACAGTTGTTTCAAATTCCTAGTCATATAAAGATGCCGTTACTTCTTCCAAGACGAGAGAGAAAAACTGCTTCTGCTTAATTTACATGTATAGAATTAATGTATGTTAATGCAGCTATGAAAAACCTTCAGCCCACCCGTCATAAAACGATGACTACACCAAAGCTTTGTAAATGTTGAGCCGTTGCTATGGATATAACCATCATGACTTGGCATCAGTCCAGAAATACCAGGCGGCGTTTGAATTCGAAGGGAAAACAAAAACATCTGAAGAGCCAGTCTGAAAACTTTGATTTTTGTCTGATAGAAAATTAAACTAAGTATTTGCAGGTTTTACCACTTGTTAAAAACTGGCACCTACTGTAAGTCTGGGAGATTTGCCCACTTTACAACAGAATTTGTTTTAGCAAGAAACTCAAAGAAAGAAACCAAGCAAAAACAAATGTAAAATCAGATTCATAGGATGGGCTCTTGTCTTACTAGTGCATTCTGTTGATGAGATACATAACACTAATTTTCACGCATTGATTCACTTGATTTGGAAGCACAGATTGCGCTAATAATAATTTATATATGATTTGAATGTAACTTTGTCATTCTAATCCCATCTGGGGTTTTGTTCACAATTGTTATAACCTGTGTTTAATAATCTGGTCCAATTTCTTTGATCATACCTGATCATTATTTCTGTTACAGTTCTTTTCACGTTCCATGACATGTAAACATAAGCTTACACAAAACATTTCAGCTACAAAAGGAAACAAACCGAAGACTTTTTAAACGTGTAATCTTCAAATAGCTTCTAAATTGCAATCTGTTAGGGAGGAGTTACTTGGAAGTGACCGGTGGGGATATGGTGGGTGGGGGGGTCCTAGTCAGTGGGGAATCTTATTCTGAACAATACTGGATACATTGGTAACAACTACTGCAAACTTTTTAACCGAATGCAAAAGTCCATTCTTGATGAAACTATAAAGACTGACCTCTGTGCAGAAAAAGCAGATTCTGTGTCGATGTAAGCCACGCTGCCATTGGCTGTGCCGAGAGGACGAGGCAAGGTTGCCAAAACGCTGAACATCATACAGAACTGGGTCTTCCCACAACCTGGTGGACCAGCAATCTGGAAATATAAAAAGAACATCGATTTGAAATTCTCTTTAGCATGACTGAGAGATCTTACTTAAAATTGGAACTATCAGAATCAATGGATTGTACAATAATGTAATAATAGAGAAAGAAGGCAAGTTGGAGGGGGAAAGGGAGATTAGGCCACAACCCTGACATCACAGTGTCTCCTAGCTCAATACAACGTTAACTCCATTTTCACTGTCTTATTCCAGATGACATCAACAGAATCTTTACCATTTTTTTTTATGTCATATATTAGTTTTCCAAGTATTAAATTCATTTATCTTCATAAGTCAATGTTCTCTATTTGCAATTCATGTTTGCTAACATTGGCTGATCAACAGCAATATTTATCCGTATTTTTTAACATTTTTTAAAGGTTTCCCTATAAATATAACCCTGCAGTCTTTTTGCCTACTGAATCGGTTATCATCAAGAGTGTAGAATATATGAGTGCCATTTTGCCAACCATGTGAATACAGCAATACCAGGCAGGATCACAGTAGCCCAAACCCCATATACTTCCCATATTAAAATCAGGAACTGCCAGACCCAGGATAAACACTCAGACTGCCTCAATACTGCCAGATCCTAGCCAGCTGTCCAGTCAAATACACTCATCACAGTCGGGGCCCCATCCAAGCATGACTTGAGTCCAGAGGAAAGGTAAGGAGCCTAGCCAGGGACTCAACTATTTAGATTATTCTTTCACACAACTCACTTTCTGAAAGAATTCAACATCTGTCTTGACACCAGACACAATAAGACAAACCAGTTCTTATATGTGGTCAAGCGAATCAAATGTGTTAACTTTCCCAGCAAAGAAGTCCATCATGTGGATGTGGCGTAGTACCCTTTGAACCTTGACCTACCACCGACTTAATTCTACCATCTCAAGCAATTTCTTCTAAATTATGAACTCATAAGTGAAACTGAAACAAACCTGTTCATGAGATGGAGTTTAGAAGTGCCTGCTTAATTTCATCATATATCTGACTTCCATTTGGATCATAACCAGAATTACGGTGTGTACATTTTGGAACTTTCTCTGGTCAATTTGTACTCAAACTTACCTTTTTTAAACTGTTAGCAGTTTGCTAACAGTTTTATTTATTTTTTTTTTTTTTTTTTAATAGGCGGAGCATTTCGGAAATTCTGCTTCAGAAAATAGTGCAAAATTAAGAAATCCCGGCATACTGGCCACTTAGAGCTCTTGTACTCTTGCTCATACCACCAGAAACTGTCCTCGTATTTGTACTCATCACGTTGTACTCAAACAGGTATTACCTATGGGTATTACCTATGGGGAATGTTGCTTTGCTAGATCAGCTCCACAGCTCTGGAACAGTCTCCCCTTACATCTGAAAACAATCCAGCATGTGTCAACTTTCCAGAAAGAACTCAAGAAGTTCTCATTCATGAATGCATATCCATTTGTTTAATAACTGCTGTGTCCATTTTGGGTACTTTGCTCCTGCAGCGCTTCTGAGCAGTTTTTTTTAACTGGATAAAAGCGCTTTACAAATTCTTATATTATTATTATTATTATTATTACTTGTGTGGAGAGACTTGACACAAACATATGTGAAAAGCTATTTTTACTGTCATACCTCAGTTATAGTCCCATGAGAAAGACCGCCATGTAGGATGCTATCCAGTGGTGGGAGAGAAGTTGAGAAGAATCCTGTATTCTGCTTGTAGATATTAAGTACCTGTAAAATGAGGAGGGAAAACAAAAATGGTATCACTTTCAACAAAATACTATGAGGGATAGAAAACATATCTTCATTCACACATCTGTGACATGGGATGTTGAAAGGTGAACAGAGGAGTTTTAGTTGAATGAGAAGTGAGTTATTACAGTATGTGGTGCTTAAGACAGCTGAACACATTGGGAAAATAATGTTGTCACAAGAAGAGAAAGGAAATAGGTGCAAAATAAATTATATGGTATCACATTGCAAAATATTATGCAAAAAGAGACTAACTGAGGCAGTTTTCCAAAACATCACAAACCAACAGGCTTTTGTTTCTAAATTTGTTCCATTATAGAACATTTTCTGAACAGAACTGATGTCATTAAAATTTTAAATGTAAAAAATCTTAACCATTCTGCATTAATATAACACTAGACATTTTGTCATGGACATGATTACACAAAAGTCAACAAACTATAACTGGATGTGTGGTTATTATTCTGAGCAGCAGTAAATGCCAGTAGGTTGCTGTAAATTCTGAACAGATGTTGTATCAAACAAACATGGACCGTACGATTGACCCTTTGACTTTACCATTTTGCAATGTGCAGATAGGCAACCTTAACTTTGTCGTAATGAATGTCTAAAAAGAGTAACATTGCTGCAAACTGATTGGTTCTTGGTATCTTGAGATCAAATCTAGTATTATGATAAAGCCAGAAGTAAGATGGTTCTTTTTCAATCCCTGTTGAAAATAATTTAGTCTCGCTACAAATCTCAATGGTGTAGGTTCTCTGTACTTTTGCACATAAAAGTCAGCAGTATTTCTCTTCATTTTTTTTTTAATTGTAATGATATCACTGACCAAATAAACATTACAGATCAATGTCTTTCTTTATAACCGATTCTTTTTTATGATTTTTGCCATTTCTTACTTGGCACGCGAACAAAAGGCCATTGCCAAAGACAGGTTACGAAATAAGGGACTGTCAACACAGCAACGTGAGTGCAACTGTTCTAAAAATAACCTCAAGTGCCAAAAACAAGTCTAAACTTATTTGTCTGTGGAAGTCAAATTTGCAAAGACTACTTAAGACAAGTGGCCAACCAGAACATTCCATAGTAGGATTTGGAATGGAAATTATCGGGTAATTCCTCAAAGATGCCAGAAGGTCGATATGTGACAGAATTCTGCAAATACAGAAACAAATCCATCTTCAAACTCACTGTATTATGCTTCGGTATGACTGCCCTACTGACATCTTCTATCAGCTCCCTGAGTTTAACTCGAGAGAGGCCAGTCACCTTCATCAACTCCAATTCATTCTTGGAGAGAAGGTCCTAAAGTAGAGATTACAATACGCAAACAGACGAAGAAAGAGAAACCGTAAATGACACGTCTCAAACGTTGATGAAAGTCACCATCGGTTAGCTGTATCGCCTGCTTAAGCAAAAAAATGGTTGAATTTCATGACCGAAAGTATGCAATCCTAGATAACTTGCCTGCACATTCACTCATACTTTCTCTCAGCTAAAGGCATGTGATAAATACTCATGCAACAATGTATGACTGCTTCTCGGTCAAAAAAAATGTCATTAGCTGACCAGGCGCAGACGGGACACTGAAGTTACTGTATGCCACCACAATTGGTCAAAGGGACTAGCCTAAGTTTAATGGGGCTCAAGCTAATGTTGTAATTAATGTATAACCTATGAATGATATTATTTGTTAGGGAACTTATCATTAGGCCCAGAACAAGCAAAAGGATTATAATACAATATTGCATGCAAAACTAGACTGTGACTTGACCCTCTTGCTATGATTATTTTGAAATCCTTTAGTAATTATTATTTGTTTTGACATTTTAAAATATTTATCTTTCTGCAGAAACATAATCTGTTGTGAAAACTCATGATATGTTTTATATATGTTTTGCATTATATATAGCAGGAGAATGTTGAAGCAACACAGTATGTAGGCTTTTATCTAAGGAAATCTCTTGAATGTGTCATGTTTCATAATACATGATAGTTAAAACAACATACTGATAGGTATGAATACTTTGATGTAGTGTTGGTTTCAAAGCTAACCATGCTTAACCATTTGGTACTTTAATTGATAAACTTAAAAATTCTAAATATTGCGTACAATTGAGGAGTGTACGTACGTTGCTGAAGTTTTAAAATTAGAATTAAACAGAGGAAGTTAACCAATAAAACTTAACAGAAATCATACATTTTGTTTCAAACAATGTGGCTATCCATGAGTATATATGGCCCCAGCGTAAACATGCATTGAAGGTAACTGAACGTGTAAAGTAAGTTTAAGTAGTATCTTATTCTTCCAATCAAAATTAACTAGTAACACTTGATGGCTTGGTGACAGAACTGATCCAGGTTGTTTTTAACAAAAGCCACATTGTTTGTTAGAACCCTTGGCAGTATTCTCAAGGATGGCCATGTTGTTTGTTAGAACCCTTGGCAGAATTAGAAGGTTATTACTACTTAAACTTACTCTGTATGTTCAGTTACCTTCTAAGCATGTCTGACTGGGGCGATACATACTCATGGATATATAACAGCTATTTCCTCTCATCTTGGTGTTAATCAAGTGCATTCAATAGTTAACTTTGAACCAAACCTTAAAAGGCCAGATAATGGTATGTACCTTTTTTTAATATCTTAAGATCAATATTTAATATTATTTACCTTACATGTGCAGATACCATGCCTCTTTAGTCTCATGGCTAGTTCTGGCGAAACTCCAATTCTCTGCAGCGTCTTTGAAGCCATGCCTTGCTCTCATACAGACCAGATTATAGTTTTAGCAGAAAACTTAACCCTGCCGAAATAATGGAGTTGTTTTCCCTTTGGATAAAACTAAAAACAAAAACAAAATAAACAAAAAAGACTGTGTGAGGGTTGCAAAATGATTACAACTAATTTACCTGAAAAGATCATCTCTTCTGCATTTAAAGTTAATCCGTATTAAGCGGGAAACTTTAAATTTCTATACAGTAATTTATTTTAAAATCTAACCTTCCCAATGAGTCTAAGACATCAATTGAGGAGTGTCAACTTAGATTGGAATTAAAATGTCTGTGTGGTAATCCTGATTATATGTTTAATATCATGTTGTCAGTGTCTTAGACTAAGTAGTTCAGTCACTTAAATCAATGAGCCCCAGATGTTTTCTCAACAGATAAAAAGTGTTATAGAAATGCAACCTGGACAGATAGCATTGCTTTTATCAACTTCCGTCTACAACGTATGTTAAAATTAATTTTGTGACTCGAGTCGTATTCTAACATAACTTTCACCATTTCCTGAATAGGATAAATGTAGAGTATACTTGTTTATGTATCATTCAGCTGAACCTGAAAGTCAATGTCTCTCCAGTTGCACTCACAGAAGAGCTCATGCTGGGTACATTTGACTATGAGCATACATGCAGTTTCATATCTTATCTTTATGACTGTTAATCAATAATCACCTATTTTTTTTAATATTATTATTTACTATAAATTTAATAAAAAAAAATTGAGCTTACTTTGAAAGACAAGCAGGCTCTTCAACAATGACTCTGGTGAGGAAAGAAAAGTAAGTACAGGTTAATTAAGAGTTAAGCATTCTTTTAAAAAAAAAAAAAAGGACTAGACTAGGCCTAGGTGGTGTGTTAACCATTGAACCTGGATCTCATACAGAGTAACTTTATATTTCATTCCTTAGAAAAATCGATTATGAACTTCACCAAACTTTGTATATTCTTAACATTAAGGTCACATGGGGGGAAGATAACAAGTTTTTATGATTTGCAATGATCTGCAAATAAAACCTTGAATAGACTCATGAGAAAAAAAAGGAAAAAAAAAAGCGGTACATTCTGTTCATACCAGTGACTGTAGGCTGGTGTGTTGCTTGGGGTGATATGGAATTTGACAACATAGGGCTTTTCTGATAGTAGGGATAGGCTAGCCAAGTTCTATAGCCTCTGGTTTTTTGTGTGACAATGCAGTAACAATTCAGTCAAAAACTAATCACATTGTTGGAAGATTCATCCTCAGCAATACAGGTTGTGGACCTGGGCTGTACAGCTTAACACAAACAGTATTAGCATAGGCCTAATTAATGCTGATTTGCACATGGTGACCTAAGTTAGTGCATGGACCTAACACCCGCTAAGTTATGACAATAACGTTTCATTGGGAACACCCGCCGTCATATCAACGGGCTTAGAATTTCACAAATTTATCCACCTGCTAAACACAGCCAGTACATTAAAAATTTACATGCTAAAATCAAATTCCTATTGGCATTTTTGTTGAATTAGGATTAATACCAAATTAACATTAAGTCAGAAAGATGTTAATGCTTTTTCCCCCTCCACAGGCAAACAGTGAAATCCACTGGCATTTAGCAAATAAACAACCTGGATTTTGCAGTCTGATGACTCTGGGTACAAGTGACAAACTTTGGACTTCATTAAGCCTAGGCTGTAACAAGACTAAGTTAGGAGGCTTAAAGTTTTAGCTTGGTCTGGACCTAACATTAAGTTCCCCAACAATTAAACAATATCATTAACTGGTTATATACATTACTACATTAGTCTGACCCTTACATAGGCTAGTCCTCTTGGCAACCAATCATGGTGGTGTATGGTGTAACCTAAACTTGCGTAGTGTGCCAAACGTGACTGGATTTTGAGTAATTAAACTTTATAACTTCCCAGAGACCTTTCGACCTGGACCTTTGTATGACCGTGGTTAAACATATTAAGTTGCACTGATAGACACGTACTGTATAGTTGCTGTGTTTGCAAGTCAATTATAAACACTTCTTCAATTGCAATTCCAAATCTACAATTTAGTCTTCATGAATATGGCCACAAAATTGCCAGAGTGAAACAAGTTAACATCAGTTTTGTATTTTGATACACTTCGTGGATTGTTCCCCCCATTTAGCTGAATTATACAGTTAACTTCCAGCACATCCCTTAAGTTTGGGAAACTTACTTGCTTCCAACATTAATTTAATACCCTTACTCCTTAGGCCTTACTACTTACTAGTAGTATTGTTGCAAATTTACCATATTTCCATCATAGTTGAGTTCATACACTTATCTAGCCTAGCCGAATTTAATATTGGGTATCCTAGGCATAGACAGCCTAAGCTATGTTGATTTACAGTCTCAACAAGTCAATGTCTCTCGTCTGCTATCACAAGCCGAACTCTTATTAGTGTAATACAGGGTTAGTGACTAGGTGCCCTAGCTTGTGTCACTTAGTGTAACTTAGTCTCAACACCATGTTCATAACGTCGAATGTTGACATTCTGCTACCTTGCAAAATGCACGTTACTTCTTCTGACAGATGGCTAAGTAAAAGAGGCTTTTGTACTCCGAAGCTGTTTACATTGCACGCCGAAATAGGACGGCTGGGTGAGTGGACCACATTGCAAGGGTTATGTTCCGTTTCCTTGGCCTTCTGCACTGCCACTGACGGTATAGTCGGTATATTGTGTTGTTTATATATGACCTATTCAACTTCCCATGCCTTTGAACTCAAATGCAATATGACTGTGCTGCCCTGGGCACTATCATTCCTCGTCGTATGTAATCAAAATTCCCGGGGAAGTATTCTGCTCTGCTGCCATCACATACCTGGATTTACCTGGATCGCCACTCTTCTCTGCGTTGGTGCTTGAAGAATGGCTCTTAAGGATAGAAGGTCTCGTGACCCTTAAAGATCCTGTTGCTGGCTAGCCTGGTTTTAAACTGGTTTAATGACTTTGCTGTAATTACATGATCTGGCAGTTTGTTCCACACTTTCCAAATTCGGCAAAAATATGAATTTCTTCTTATTTCTAGTCTCACTTGTTTTGGCCTTATTTTTTTTTAATGTCCCTTGTTGTTGATAGTTCCAGAAAGTCTATTATTTGTTCCACGTCTTTATCAATATTCCTGTTAATAATGTTGTACATTGTGATTAAGTCATACAACATTTTGTCGCACCTTAGTTGTCACATTGAGTAGGGCTAATTTATAGGTGTAACAGGTACTTTGTATCAAAGTTTAGGAAGAGTTTTACATTTGTAGAACCAAATAAACGAGCAAAATAAAACGAAACAGTTGATGAAAGTCATAGTAGTGTATATTCAAACGTTTTCGAAGATTTCCCATCTTCCTCGTCAGGAAATAGATAACAATATAGTCACTTATGTATAGTGCATACGAAAGTTGTAGTATTAATGTTGACCATCCATGTTCAAAGATATAGGAGGTTCTAAAATAAGTTGAGTATATATGACGATCCATGTTGAAATAGTTGATTGTTTAAAACGGGTTTGAGTTTCTTGATGTACAGTGCCTCCTTAATTTTAATTTCAAAGTCTGTATAGCCGCTGTCTATGACACTAAAGTTGGTGATGTTAGCTGTTCGGCAGTCTATACAGTGAGTGATATGCTCATAGATTGCAGATTTGTCAGATAAGTGCTCCTTGACCCTTGTAGCCAGATGTCTTTTAGTCTTACCGATGTAAGTTTGGTTCTTATCACAGGAACCTTCAAATGAATAGATGACATTGGCTTTAAGGGTCATGGGGGTCTTATCTTTCAAAGAAAAGTAATTACTGACTTTAAACGTTTTGAAAACTATAATACACTTCTTGTTAATGCCTCTAAAATGTTTAGTTAAGGATCTCTTGAAATTTAGTGAAGGGTGACCTATGAATGGAATGGTAATCATGTACTTACTGTCATCATCCTTATCCTGATTATCCACTTCAGAACTAAGTTTCTTATTGAGGAATTTGTTTACACACTCTTCCAAAATCCTGCTGGGATAGCCGTTATGGTATAAAATCTCTTTTAATTTGGAGACCTCTGTATGGAATAAGGACCAATTGCTGCACACAACAAATGCCCTATTAAGGAAACAATTAATTAAGCCGATCTTCCAAACCCATGGACAAATGGCATGGAAATTGAGAATTACATTTGTATTAGTTGGCTTACGATAGACCATTGAACTGTATGATGAGTTAGTTTCAGAGGGTAAACAAACCTCTGTGTCAAGAAAAGCAAGCTGATTCGGTCCAATTTCATGGGTAAATTTCAAATTTGGATGTAATTGGTTAAGAAAACCAAGGAAACTGTGAACATGATCCAAAGAATTAAACACACAGAAAATGTCATCCACATACCTGAGGTACAACACAGGGCCATAATCAATACTTTGAGTCATGAAAATGTTTTCTAAATGAGCAAGGAAAAAATTAGCCAGAACTGGACCCAGAGGGCTACCCATTGTTACTTCATCAATTTGACAGTATAATTTCCCTTTATGGAGGAAATAACCACCTGTTGCAATCTGTAGTAACTTTTTGAAAACCTCTTTAGGATAAGTAGGCCTTGAATCTTGCCTGTAGACATATTCACAAACAATATTCCCTCAGGCAGTCAACCTGGGAAAATCTATGGGCTGGCTAAGGTTCACAAAGAAAATACGCCACTCAGACCTGTTAAATATCATAAAAGACAGTATGCCAACTACCTATATGTTAGATTCAACTGCTTCTATCATAGAACAACTAAATTCTTTTAATTTCAAACCATCCCACAAACTTGTGAGTGATGATGTGGTTTCATTGTTCACTAATATCCCTCTAAATGAAACTATTGATATTGTCAGGTGACTACACGTGATGTATCTCCACATGTCAATCATCACCGAAATCGGGATTTGGAATATGTTAAT
>KN894259.1:0-11745 GCA_000934455.1 Apostichopus parvimensis
GGGTGCAAGGGGGCTGTGAGGAGTGTTGGACACTGGTCCATAGTTTTCTTTTACTTATTCTCTACGGGGATAATACAGGTAGGTTGATACAGTTATTATGGAGTACAGGCTCAAACAACAATTTATGACAACATTAAGCTCTGTCCTGTACATTTATCCTGTACTCTAATGATTCAAGTTGAAGGTTTTCAAAACGAAGAGAGAGAAGGAGCCGGGGGGGGGGGGGGGCAAGGGGGCGGGGAGGAGTGTTGGACACTGGTCCATAGTTTTCTCCTACTTATTCTCTACAGGGATAATACAGGTAGATTGATACAGTTATTATGGAGTACAGGCTCAAACAACAATTTATGACAACATTAAGCTCTGTCCTGTACATTTATTCTGAACTCTAAGGAGTCAAGTTGAAGGTTTTCAAAACAAAGAGAGAGAAGGAGCCGGGGGGGGGGGGGGGGGGGGGGGCATTGGGGCTGGGAGGAGTGTTTGAAACCGTAACATACTTTGGAATGACATGATGTTGACTATCACTTACCTGGAAGAGTCTAAATTAAATGAGAAGTGATATACGCTAGCTTTGTGCCCTTTAAGGTCCATCGCTCTCTTCACTTCCTTAAATCCTCCACTTTTGTCAAAAACAACCTCAAATATTTTAACATCGGGAGTGAAACCTGTGTAGGACAAATACAGAGGGTGATACAACGAAAGCTTGTTAGATTAAAAACCTCAAAACTAATAAACTGTCTTAAAAGGATTGCTTCAAATTTTATGGAACCATCCGTTACAGCCAACAGGGGATATAAAGATAAAAATTATGAATTTTATTAACGATTTAAATATATTATGGAGATAAGCTCTGCCTTAATGTACATACAAAGAAATCCAAAAACATGACACATATACGTGACATGATTATTTTAAACTTTAAAATCAGCATTCTATATTTCACAGTGACATCTCTTAATCAAGATAGAAAAGAGCGATGGACTTGAAATTTGCAGTGAAGATCCTTCACACATTAGCCTAGAGATCAATGTAGCACTTTTTCTAACATCTGATTTGTTCTAGCTTTAATTAGCAATTTAATTTTCGTACTTAACTAGAAGTGTTAGTTATCTGTACATGCTACAAGAAATATGAAAAAAGGCTGTATTAATCTGTGGAGCACTATATACAACTGATATAACTGCCAATTTTCACTTCAAAATTTCATTCCTATCTCAAGATAGAGATTTTTCATTCTTAATTATGATCAGCCCCCAAGGAATGAACTTGGGGTCAAATTTCATATCGGAAATCGAAATCTGTTTAATCAGTCAACACAACAAGTTCCTAAAAAATTTGGGAAAATATCTCGATCAAAACAAAGGATATGAGAGAAAGAATTTCAGCTCAAGGTCTTGTGTGAGGTGAACAACAAACATTTTTCAGGGAATTATTTTTAATCTTGCATTGGTTTTTTGTGGCTCCTACAGACATCATAAAACACTGAAATTACTGAGGATTTGAGTAAGAAAACAATAATCTTTGTATTTGTGTAGCAGCTGGGCCATATTTTGGCATAGCATTCTGCCATGCTATAGCTGATAAATTATGGTATTTCCTGATCTAAGACTGGACATCAGTAAGAATCAAAGATAGTCCAATGTTATGATCAAAATGTCCTGAGCAGCTGAGGCTCCTCAATGCAAAAACTGGTAACTATCGAGGAACACTGTGACATGGCTCAAATTGAAGTTCAAGGAAGGTGAAGAACTCATGGCCACTGATAAAGAGTCTGGACTTGGGCTCAAACTGAAGCTTATGAAAGATAAAGAACTCATGGCCACTGATAAAGAGGTTGGCCTTGGTTTCTGACAGTTAACTTGATAAAAATGATATCTGCTTTTCGCATATTCTCTCATAGTGTTTAAAATCATACTACACGAAAATGACAGAGATATCAACAATATATGATTCTAGTTTTGATCTCAATCATCTCCAAGTCTCTTTGATAGTATGTTAGGTGTTTATCAATGGTTGACCCGCGGGCCGAATCCAGTCTGCAAAAAAAATTCTGGTCTGGTCAACGCAGAAAATTAGAACACAGTCATGCATGAATTGGATATACAGACTGTTAAGGCCATAGGATTGGGCAAACCTACTGATAATATAGTGAGATTTTATGCAATCTTTGGTCCTTTGATCAAATAAATGGGCTTTTTTTCCCTCTGCCCCTCTTGGAATACTAATCCAGCAACTCTGCCCTAGAGTGAACTTACCACAAGATGCGACAAATCTGCCACAGGGTGAAACGGCAGCGTGATTGTGGCTCATTTGATGAGTGTCGAGGGTCGAGAGCAGCTCACCTGTAGACGAAAAAAGATAACATTGTGGCAAAAATAGCTCAAACTTTGTCCGATGGCAATATATATTTTAAGAAAATTAATTAATTTAAAGTTTGTATTGCAAAGAAATAACAAAATAAAACTAACTTTTACACATTCTCCTACAAAGGCTCTCTTGTGGATAAGCAGTTTGCTAACAGTTTTATTTTATTTTAAAATAAAACTAACTGAACAAAACAAAAAACCTCATCAAAGCTTAATCTTCTTTCATTTATTGTTCACTTTTGCTGCAGCCAGCCTTTCCATTAGACTGGTTCACCTGAAAAGAAGATATGTTGTAGTAGACAAAAACAGGACACCCAAGTATTTCACCTAGTCAGGTAGACCTCCTTTTTAGTGCAAGACACCCTAGAGCATCTCTCAATGATCTCATACCTGTAACTGGAGCCGTTATAGCGTGCTTAAAAACATGCATCACCTGCTCAGACCTAGAGATTTACAATTTGCTCTTCTCTTAATGATACCCTATCCTGATCACTCAGAGAGAGGCCTTCTTGCGAGCTTGGTTGTTTGAGTTTACGGAAACACTACACTCATCGTACACGTGACACGAATATCGATAAGCGTGGAATCAGATTGCCGAATGTTTTTTTCGAGCGCATGAAGCCGGGCTCGTTAGGGACGACATACTTTAATTCAAGACCCACAAACTTAACATGTGTCATGGTATTACAAAGTGAAACGGGGAAGTAATATATTAAAAGAGAGCTGTAGATAGGACCAAGGGCTGTTTTGAAAATCTCAGAGGATATACAGTATAACTTTTGAAAGCATTAAACTTTAATTCACCTATTAGGTGTGATGTAGTGAATGTAGGCTAGCTGACCTTTATTTCAAACTATTCTAATCATCTTGTCTTTTAAAAATAAATAAATAAAAAGCAAAAAAAACAAACAGCAATTTTTCAACTGATTATAGAAGTGTTATCCAATCGAATAAAGGAGAGTTTTCAGGGTTTGTCAAGTTTACGCATTTGAACCATTTATGATGTTGCAAAACTAAGAGGAATATCAGAGAAAACCAGTTTGAGCTATCTACTTCATGACAGCAATTAATTCGATCTGGGTTTCTTCTCTTAGTTTCTCATAGGTATTCAATAGACCTTACTTGAGAAGTCAAATACACCAAACCCTTCTCATTGTATTAAACTTTACAACAGGTATATTCATTGTCTTAGTCTGTTCTATTCGTTGTCCAATGGTCCAATTTAACTGTCTGTCTCTTAAATAAATGTTTCCTTGCTCTGCTTCCATTTCAGTTATCCTCCAAAGAAGCTCCTGCTAGGACAGAAACATCAGGTCCTCTAACTTTTATATATTTACAACCTACACAGTGCAGAAAACAGGTTACCTATTTGTTTCTTTTATCCACTAGTTTTATTATCTTAATTTAACTTGATTTTTTTTTCTTAATTCTTCCTTTTTATTGTTCTATTCTTCATCATGTAAAGCGCATATGAATATATATATTTTATAGTATCTGCGCTATATAAGGAACCATGATAATAATAATAATAATAATACCAGCAAACATTTTGCATATCTGCATATATCCTAACACAGCATCTTAGAAAGAACTATTACAGAAATGTTTAATTTCTTTGGAATTCGGCTCAGATCCTACAGCAAGAAAACTTAGTTCAGTACAAAATTTGTTGAATTGGAAGCCCTTAGTACTTTGCATACCATGTAACATGGGATGACACTTTCATTTCATCTAAATGCATTCCAGAAAGTGAAAAGGGAATGGATTTCAAGGAAACTTTGGCATTTTGGCATCAGTAAATCAATAATTGGAGAAATAAATGTTTATCGAGAAATCAACTGCTTGTTCTTTTTAAGTAATTTCCTTTTTAATTATATATAATTCTAACTAAGCATGTGGAATATGAAATAGGTGATAAATAAGAAAATGGCCGCTACAGTACAATCAGTATTGTGAATTTGACTAAATCCTCTGCCAAATACAATGAATGATGAGAGTAAAATAATTTGAAAGTTTCTTATGTACTTAGGGGTTTGAAGTGGGAAAATTCAATCTGGCAACTCATTATTAGTTCTCTGGCATGCTTGTGTCTCTATCACTGGACTGTAGAAGTATAACATACTCATGCCACCTACACGGTCCTATTCCTCACACATCACATCAGCAAATGTAAAGAATTTTACCTCTGGTGTCCCATATATGGATTGTAGTATTATTGTAGGCAGACATGATAAAGTTGCCATGGGAACCCGATCCAACTCCAATTCCTATAATGTCGTTATCCGTTTTCTGAAGCAGATAGAGACAGTGAACAATGAAAACTGTTTATAAGATCAGACGATACATGTGGCAGTCTGTGATCACAGACTAGGTAATTAATTAAATAATTAATTAAGTAAGTTATTAATTTAGGTTGTTGTTGAGATAGCGAAACTTCTGAAGTACTCTATCAATGTTTATTTGGGTGTTTGTTACATTTTATTCGAGCTCTTTTATTGGATCTGTCATGTATTCCTTGCATGCCGACTGTGAGAAAGTAAACAGGTGCAAATCAACTTCCACAGACCACAAAATGAAATAATCAACCTTGTGATGCAACTACTCTAATCCGTACATAGCTCTTACTGTTATAGCAAATATGATAACGTTCAGTGACTTTCTAGAGCAGGGGTTACTCAGTAGGCAGCCTCTTGGCCAACCCTGACTAGCAAAATACTTCAAACTGGCCTGCTAAGAAAATATGACTCAAAAATTTGCACTATTAATTGATCGTGTATGTCGACCCTAAAGGCTTCCTCATCCTACTGGCCTACCCTGAATGTAGTTCAATCTTCATGTAGGTGTGGTTAGATTTTGATACAGTCTGGCTCTTTGCTCCAACCAACTTTTTTCTCTGGCCCATTTTAATTCAAAATCGCTAATTCATGATGCAGCTTGAAAATCATGAATTACCTAGATTTAACAGAGGCAAACATGTCACAAGTTTTGTGAGTATAACTCTGAGGTCCCATGTTAGATAATATGAGTGAGCGAAGGCAAAAAGGAGAATTTTTACAGATATATTAAAGAGACAAATATCTTTAAGCTTGTTAACTGATAATACCTTCTCAAATTCCACTGCTGGAGATATTCCAGCAGATCCGTCGTCTTTTTTGCCAATCTTGTAAACTCTGATACAATTGCCGTTGGCCAAGCTGACGATATATGCTCTAAAATAAATACAAAAAAAACAAGGAATGTAAGCATATCATTTCTGCAGCAACTGACATAACAAATCATGATGCTTGTGGGTGGGGGATGGGGTAGGGTAGGGGGAGCTGTCGTTGCTGCAGTCAGGGTTACCAGTTGAAGTAAGAAACAAACCAATTGTATCATCAAAGATATATTTTAAATCTAAATGTATAAGACTGTCACTTGTGCTATCTTCGTGATGAGCTAAATCACGACTGTTAGTTATATGGAAATCTGTTGGGTAGAAGAATCACTCATCGAGCATTGTTCGTTGGAACTGAGGTCCAATTGAAGGATAGCTGTAGGCACAAAAATAATTTTCACATGTTATGGACCATTAAAAACCACTGCTAATAGTCAAGATTGTATTTCGGTAACCCAGGTTATTTTAGTTTTTGAGAAATGCCCCTTTCAATGTCAAGGAGGCTCTACCACTCTTGCTGCACGATGATGTCGACTCTTTGAGAATCAAGAGGAATATATAAACTATAAAAAGCTTATGATGCATTAAATATTTGTCATGGGGAATTTGTGAATGATGCCATCAATGGATAGTAGATACTGTGTCATGTGCATGAAGTTAAAAGCAAATGTTCGTGATTGAGAAGCTAAAACAATGAATGAACACTTGCAATCAACCCCAATAAGAGTGGCCATCGTCATAATTGATTGAGCCAAGAAGGCCAAGTCGAGATGTGTTCATGTGTTGCAACATTTTACAAGAGCAGTTTATCTGCATTTAAAGTATCTTTTTCAGATAACTTTCTAAAATGTTTATAAATGATCTTCATTATCTTGACTGGTCTTCTTTTTTTAATTTTAAATAATGAAAAGTACATCTTGACATTTTTGCCATTCGGGTTGGAGGTGCGATTAAGACTATCATGAAAAGAGTCCGGGGCGACAAAATGTTCAGAACCAATGGAACCATTAAAATCGTCATTTGAAGAAATAAATCTTGGACTGTCTTACAGTAGTTTGACCGTTTGCAGTCTTGAACAATATAAGAGCTCTGTCTTATTTGGAATAACATTTGGTATAAAACTTGATAAGCAAATTCATAAAAAACTGCTCTGAAACTACAAAACTTACTTGCAGTCAGGACTGAATTTCACTCTTGTTGCATGGTCATATTCAACATTTCCTCTCATTGTTCTGTGAAATAAGAAGGCCAGATGGCCATTAAAGGATTTCAATGAAAGCGACATAATACTGTCATTATTATTTTTATTCATAGGTGGATATTCCAACATCCAACATCAAAACTTATTAATACAGTAGATGGGGCATGCCAACATTTTCACAGATGAGGCATGATGCAGGATCTTCCATGGGGACTGTGCCACATCCCATAAGACACCCCCTCCCCTCCCCTCCCCTATTAATTGATGTTCAGAATGCATAAAAGCTAGCTTAGACCATGGAATTGATGCTAAAATCTTAATCTTTCATCATCTGCAACCACTGAAAACTGCAGATACAATTTTTGTACATTTAGGTTTTTTGTGACCAGAGTTGGAAAACACCCCATGTGTTGACACTTGACTTAAGACTAATAAGCAATGCATACATATGACTTTTGATGTTTGAAGTTTATACTCTATTGCAGTGTTGTGACTATCAGTATTGGTCATTCATGGATCAAGTTAATATGTACTTAACAATTTAAATATGCAGAGATACAAGAAAATATGCCACATTAACATAAATGCACCACCTTTCTTTTCTACAGGCACAAATGTAAACTTTAATAGCACACGGAAAACTCTGTTATCATGTGGTGTTTTAAAATGCATGTCTTCCGTGAAATGTATTGAGAGATGTTCTTGGTCTATAGAATATTTGAGTACAGTGTGCTTTGCCAAAAATAGAACCACATGTATTCTCCCATATGGATTAATTCTACCGTTTTCATCTTTTCTTTCGTAAATAACAAGTCCTTTCTTCTTCTATTTTGCATTAAAACTTACTCAAGTACGAAGGGACTTAGTTGGAAATAAAATCCATTTACCCCAAATAAATTTTTGTAAAAGGGAAATATTTTTCATTAACATTTATTTGTTTGTCAAACAGTGTGTTCACGGATGCAGTGCAAAGTTTTATTTTGCATTAAATTATTCCCCCAGAAAACACCAATTAAATCTTACTTGTGATACTTCTCCTTAAAATCTTTGATGCTCCATAATCGTACTGTTCTATCTGAGAGACAAAAATAAAATATAAAATTTCATTAATTACTTTGTCAATGAATTATGGTACATGTGTTATTTATCATTTCTGAACTGCTCGCTCCCTCTACCGACATGGTACGGAAAGATAAATTGTAACTACCGCACTGTGACTGAAAGCAAAGTGAAATTGAAAAAGTTCTACAGTCCCAAGTATTAATGAATTAATTGGTATATTTCATTGTCAATGCAGTACGAATAATTTCTACTTTACTACCCCTACCAGGCTACCACCATGCTACAGAAAGTTTCACTGTCACTAGCTGAAAGCACAATGAAACTGACATCTATAATCTACAGGTCAATTGCAGATAATAAATGGCTAGACTCCTGGTGGAGGTTATTTCTGGTTAAAACTAACATTAAAACTAACAATTGTTTCACCCGACAAGAAAACAAAACTGTAATAGAGTGTTATGGCTCCATGTAGCATTCTAAGTGCTTAACCTGTCTGAACACAACCAACTACTCCAGCAATGAAAAAGATTTTACTTTAACATATTCCCTTATTCCTCAATGTTCATCAATTTCCTATACACATGTCAATTTTAATGATTCGTAAACAACTTGGAAATTAAAAAACAGCTTTACTCTTACCTTCAGAGCATGATGCAAGATATTTTCCATTGATACTGAAGTCAAAGTTCAATATGTTTTGACTGTGTTCCTTTAAAGATGTCACCAGGAGTGGATGATCAAAGTTGTGCTTTTTATTGCCTTGCTGCTTGGATTCTTTCATAGCTAAAGCTTTCAACTGCTTTTTGGTCACTTGGTTCTGTTTAGACTTTGAAGTTTTGTCTTTCTTGGTCTTCTCATCTTCTTCATCATCTTCTAGAGAGCGAAATATGTAAATAATAACAGTTTGATGGCAGGTCAAAGCAAAGGCATAAAATCACATTAAATCACATAAAATTACATAAAATCACAAGGCATAGCATCAAATAAAAAGCATAAACTTGTGAGTGCATGGACTATACCAGGAAACACTACTCTGGTAGACTGGACAGGTATGTAGAGGAAACATACTGAAACCTGTAAACTGAATCATGATTCACCTTTAATAGTCACAATTCCATTCTATTTTGATAATAATGTTTAAATATTGTGTACATACATGATAACATAAGGCAAGACCTAAAAGGTGCAACCTATGAGGCGGCCATTTGATATCACACTGTGACGAAAATTGCAGTGATGTGATCAGGTAGTGACTTTCAATCATGATATCTCTTGAGTGCACAGTCCTACATTATAACAGTTTCTTCTGCTGATGACAATCTTCCCTATGTTTTTACAATGGTGGTTGGGTTTGCATTTTACGACTACGCTATTGAAATTGGGATCATTGTATATGGTAGAGATCTTACTATTTCATGTGTCCAATACTTTTAAGCAGGTACAGTACAATACACACACACACAAAACAAGGGATATATACATGTAAAGTGCTTGCTCCACAAGAAAGGGTTCCCCATTCCATCTTCAGTCCTAGCATTACAACTGGTTATTCAGCTAAACAAGGCATGTACTGTGCTTGCATTACACAACATATGGCCATCACAGAGGGTCACATGAACTTTTGTATGTTCCAAGGTACTGCTTACATATTATTCAATGCCTGTATCAGCGTCGCATTACAAAAAGATAGTATACAGTAAAGGCCTAGTACATGTACAATAGGCTTTTAGTGGATTATAAACAATTGACAAGCTTTGAATGATTATGCCAGTTGAGATTTAGTTTTGCTTTGGAGTTGTGCCCAGAACTACATACTGTATGGCAATGAAACCTGTGTTCCTAAAGAATAGTGAATCATCTTACACATACTGTATGGATGCGCAGTCTTGATATGCTACTGTACATATGTGTGTTCACAGCCAGTTGTTTGATTATTAAAAAGGAAACAGAACTTTCTAGTTAAAAGCATTGTGGTAATCGTTGATAAATTTATTACTTAACAAAAAGGTGGGGTACAGGGACTAGCCTATTGCAGACATGCAATTATGATTTAATTTTCAATGGCACTTACAAATTTACAGTAATACTAGTATTTGTAAAAGGTGGAAAGAGTAAAGTGCCATCTAGAAACACATCACATGTATCTTCAAAGGTGGTAGGTTCTTCTATTTTTGCTTCCTTGAACAGTCTAGTCATCAGCCTCACATAGTTAAGCCACAGGAGCCACTGTGAACATGGGCCTACCAAACATTCAAATGTATTTAAATGTTAATGGATATTATTTTACTCGCATTCTGTTATAGGCCATGCGCCAATCCTAGTTTTCATTCTTAAAATGCTCATTTTATCATGTGAATACTCAATATTGTCTCCAAATGTAAGGCCTAATTTACTATTTAAAACCAGAAATAAAATAATGTAGGATATGTAATTTCTGAGAACCACATAACATCAATTCTATAGGCTATGTGTGACCCTATTAAACCCAAAATGGAATAACACAGTGTAAATTAATTTAGACAGCAGCTTCAAGTGGCACCATTCTCAGTCATAGGGAGGTGAAATTTGTTTGATGCGATCGGTGTTACTGAACGCGAAAGAAATATGTTTGTAGCAAAATGTTCAATAACACTGCTTGTTAACAGGTACGGTTGGAGCTGTTACCCTGTACCGTTAGACATAGGGCTTAGCTACTGTACACTGTGCAGGTTATGTGACTACGAAGTTTAGTTTCGCGTAACGGGTAACAACGTAATTAAGACTCGTCATGCGTTGGCGATCATTACCTAAGAGTATATTTACCTGAGTCATCTTTTGGATTGCTTAAGAGGCTACTGCCATAACCAAACATTAACATCAGTAGCCCTACTACGGCTCCAATGGCTAATGTGACGATCAGAACAGAAAAAAGCTGGTCTTTGCCAGATTTCGCTGCCACGTCCCCGTCCATTCTTATGATAGGCTAGTAAGTAACGTGTACCTGTTTGTAATTTTACCGCTGCGAAAAATCGCTACATAGAACATTTACCACTAGAACATCTACTAGTATGGAACGCCGGTAGGTGTCCAATATTTACTTTAAAATGAAAGAACACGATCCTGTGCTAATTCTGATGAATTTAGGTAGAAGTTGTCTAGAATGCTTCTGTAAGGCTAAATTTTAGATGAAGCCGTCAGCTCCTCGGTGCAAATCGTGCTCTGTAAGGTAAATGACTTGAAGACTCGCCCAAACAGCGTGCCGCCATCTTTAAAAAGTTAACTTTCCGTTGCTTGCAAGTGAAGTTTTTCTCTTGTCGCTACAAAATGCAGACATTAATGAAACGTGATACCTTGTTATATTTAGCTGGACCTGAGATGTCCATCGCTGTATCGTTTGTACACTGTGCTGTGGGCATTGACCGCAGCTGTATGTATACAGACTGTACCCTAGTGTCTAATTACCGACGGTAGCAAGCTGTGTGTGTATTTTCTGGGATCGATGGTTATGTCTACACTTCTGTTACACCTCATTCGAAACTAGGTCAGATTACCGGCAATGAGACGTTTCTTTTGCGCAAGTCTTCACACCCTTTAACACGTGGCCTTACAGAGTAAATTTGAATGACATTCAACACCATTTGTCTACGACATAATACATTGTAATTATGTTATTTGATGCCAGAAAAGTCTTATGTTCTTTTCTTAATTTTTCAGATTGTTGACTCTGAGGAACTGTGTGGTCATTTCTCAATATTTGAATATAGAAATACAACCTGGACAGACAACTGTGCTTTTTAAGGGTCGACAGCATAGCAATCTCAATTTTGTGTCATTCATTCTTTAAGCGATGATGTAATGCAAATAATCAAATTTTGCACGACTTCCAAACTTTGTAGTACAAGATTCGTTCAAACTTTCATCGGCATCTTATAAAATTACGGCAGCACCATAAACGTTTTGAAGATATTGCGTAGGTGTCTTTG
>KN894262.1:4543-16103 GCA_000934455.1 Apostichopus parvimensis
AATAAAACATTTTTGGTTACATATAACCAAAGATTTATTAAAGTGATGCCCCGTAATTTTACCGTGCGTTACTCACAGGATTAACCACGGTCAGCTGACCTGAATGGACCAATAGGATTTAGGAATCTTTACTAAGTATGAATGAATATTCATTTATTCATGCCATCTCTATCACACCTCAGTTTGCCTTTCCTTTTTTTTTTCTTTTGGGGGGGGGTGGGTGTGTGTTTTGATTGCTATCAATTGTACAAGTCCACAATGCTTGAAGAAGATGAAATACTGTACAAATTTTACATTTAGACCTTTATGCAAATTATATCAAATAACAGGGTAAAGTAGATGTCCAAAAAAAAAACTAAAGGCAGGGTGTGACTGTTATTTATCATAATTTGATGAAATTTCCCAGTGCTTGATAAGACCTTACCTGGGACATGCAGGAATTGCACAAATGACAGCATATATTAAGGGAGTCGGACCCTGGATGTGTGGGTGGGACTGAGGCAGGAAAAAGGTATCAACTCCATATTTAAACAAACTACACATATTTGGACCGGAAAACATAAAATATTAATCGGTTGGAAATCCAGAGATGGGAAACTTTGCATTATATACCTGTTTCAACACAGCCAAGTGTTGACAGATAGAACATTTGATAGCTTTGAGAAAATAACAAAAAGAACCTATGTACTTGTCAAAAAGAAAACCTGAGAGTCTTAAAAGTGAGAAAAACAACTTTTTTTTTTTACCTACTGTAAGTTTCTAGTGATCACTGATGACTGTATAAGGAGTGTCATGTATATATAGAGATCACACAGTGTCAGTTTTCAATTTAAAGGGTCCTAAGTTCTTAATTACACAACAGTTCCAATTTTTGGAAAGTTACAAAATGCAAAAACTTAGAGTACTGTGTTTATTTATATGCTAGCTAAGAAACTGAACATGTTCTTATTATTCATGCCCAAAATTTTACACCAGAATTAAAAGGAAGTTCAGTTGGGCTGGTCACTAAAATGGAATTCAACTGTTATTAAATGACGTGACCATTTTGGAAATCTTGTCGTCTGCCATGTTTGAGGGACATCCTCTAAATTTACATTTTAATAAACACTTAACATGCAAAAGGAACTGTTCCCATGAAATTTGAGCTGTGTGACCCACAGCAACCTTTCCTTTCCCACCAAAATGAGAACCAAAGCTTGATTCCAATAGATTGGCTAAATTTGTTCTTTGAGTCTCAAATTTGGAACTTCGTTTTATATCTTTTCAATTATTTGTGGGTTTGCCGACAGCCAAATTGCCTTCACGCTTGGATGATGACTTTAATATCTTCTTATTACCTGTCCCAGAAAAGGAAATATAAAATTCTGTCCGATATAAACTGGGCATCACAGACAGTTTTGACTATTAAGAGGTTGGTTTATATTCCATACGAGTCGAGTAAACAAAAATCACTTTTCAGTCCGGTAAATGTCATAAAATTCCGCCGTGCAATAAAACCAGTCGCTGTGTTACACGAGACAACAGCTTAGCTTAAAACTGAATATTGTCAAAAGAAGAGAGATCCCGAAAAAAATGCTGTGAGTTAACCACTGTAAATTGGCAGGTGCCAGGCAACACGCCTACCTTTTATTCTCTCTGTTGCATACTATCAGCATAATGACATCTCCAGTTTCTCCGAGGACCAATCTCATTTTTAGAGATAAATTGAAAGCAATTTCAGCCTCCCTAATACCTTTAGAAGCCTATTTTGCTGTTGGCAGGGAGAGCTGAATTGAGACAGCAAACTCATGTCTTTCTGACTTTGATTTTTTTATCTTTTTTATTCATTTTCTGCCTTGAAGATATGCATAAAAGAAAGCCAATTGTTGGTCTATCCCTTAGAGCTTCGATTAATTGCACTGCTCAGAGAACTGTGAAAAGACAATTTGCAACCAACAGAGGACAGGAAGCAAGTGTGTTGTCCACTAGATTCTGGTTGCAATTATTTCTGTGTGATGTGTCCGTTATCACTGCCCCAGGACAAAGTGGGAGTGGCTTAATGCTCAAGTGACCACCATATGTTTATATACGGAAGTAAAGAACTTATGAAGTATGTCTTTTCTGATTGGTAGCTTCTAATACAGATGCTTAATTTCACCAGTAAATTATTGGAACCACATGAAAAACGTATGAATCTGCGGTTTTCTTCAGTTATTTCAGTAGTGATATGGGTATTGAAAACTGCAGACCCTACCTAATTTCTACATGTACCAATTATTTACTGAAAACATCTTGTTTTTAACTGAATATTTTCATACGATTTGTGAGCTTTTACTAGTTTTTAACACTCTTGTGCATAAATTTAAAATGACAATATTTCCACACGAAAATCTGTGTTACCATCATGTTTCAAATTACTATAGACACAAATTGATAAGAACACTGTTGCTTGTAAATACATGACATGCACAGAAGATTTGATACCGTATTTACCATGAATTTCATCTACTTTGAGGGCAACTGTTAATAACCTTTGGTAATTATTGGTGCACCGGATGGGTAGGGAACCCATCCCTACCCATACCCCTAGAAAAGTAAAGGATAAATCCCTGTACTGTACTCCTATCTTGACTTTCCACAAATCTTCATATTCCTCTTTCACATTAGTTTCCACCTCAAACTTCACCCTAATTCCTATCCTTTTTATGACTCATTCAGTCTGAGTTTATCAGGACTTCTGATAAATTTCACAAACTGTTTTCCCAGTTGACATAGGTTGACAGGATACTCACCTGACTGACAAAATTGGAATACGCAAACAAGTTAAAATGAACTTGTAACATTAAAAAAAATATTTAAAAAAATTCTCATTAAATTTTGCATCCTCTACCTATTTTTGTGTCAATCCTCACCTAATTATTACTGTATATAAATTTAAATAAAATAGTAACTGTTAGCAAACTGCTTATCCACTAGAAAGCCTGTGTAAGAGAATGTGTAATTTAAGTAAGTTGGCCTGATCGAAACGTCAGGCCAACTTACTTTTACACACTGTGTATAACTTTCTATATTAATATCTCTTTCCCTCATATACTCCTCTTTGACACATCATATCTATTATTCTTCCTTTCTCTTCCAACAAACATACGAAATCCATCTTCTACTTTTTTTGGCAAGTCATTTTTTCCCCTTTAGAGCTAATGTGTAACAGTATTGCCTATGCTATGAAACTGCACATACTTTTTGGAAGGAAAAGTCTTGCAGTGGTGGCAGTATTAATCTACTTGTTGAAACTTCATGCTTGCATTGGAGCCAACAAAAGCCTCTAAATTGTCTAGATGGCAGTATTGAAACTTACACTTGTAACAAAAACAGAACTGAAGCTGATGATTAAAGTGCTTTATGCATGGAAATTAGAATAGAGAAATACTGGAAGTTTCAAACGAAGTAACTTTTTAGTACTGAGAACTTTTTGGATATCAGTTGCAATAACCAAGCTATTTCTTGTTCTCATGAGTTTCTGTTTTGGTAAAATGCACATAACCACTTATAGAATGGAGACAAATTGGCAAAAGTCACTGTTTTGACACAATTCACTGATTTTGGCAAAAGTACTTAGCAGAAGTAGTTGGCAGAAGTAACTATATTCCTTCAGCTGAAGGGTCCCTGGGCCAAGAAATAAAGAAAATGAACATGTTCCATGGGAATATTGTCAAATGCAGCTCAACATGATTTGGAATTCAGATTGTATAAAACATGAGACATCTTGGCCATCTGGCATACTACAGGCGTTACACCAACAGGCCCACTACAGGCCCAGTACTGTCTGTTCAATTATACAGTATTGTTTTGTAGGTATTAGAGTTAAAGGAATGCTTTGTAGTTCCTGTAACCTCACTCATGTGATATAAACAGCCCATAAATATGGAAACATGAAACTTGGTCTCAGCTTCAAAGAGCTGCCGATTGCTCAAGGCACTTCATAATTACAGAAATCATACCAACACTACTAACGATTAACACATCATTGTCGAGATAAAGAAAGCAGAATTCTGGTAAAACTCACACAAAATACAAAATGACACTTTGATGTCTGAGCTTTATTTATGCTCCTTTCGATCCAAATGGATCAAAAGTCTGATTTGGAAATCTCATAAATCCGTTGACAGCCGATGAGGCATGACTTGTACAGTTTTGTCACTCTCATGCTATAGGAAAGAGTGACACTAAATCATACTAATGACATAGAGGGAGACATATTCTTCAAATTCCAGTACAGTTTGAAAAGAAAAATTAAAGTTCTGCTGTTTGTTCAGTTTTAAAGGTGAATTCATTATGTTCACAGGTCCAAATCATTCAACTGCCCCCAAGACTATAGATGGGCATTTTCAAGTGGTAAATTAATTGTAAACCATGATTCCAAGTTAGGTAAATTATGAGGGCTGAGGTCTTGTATAGACCACACAAAGCACCAACATTGCAATTTTTGGTCAGTGGCCTACTTATCAATTGTTGGGAATAACAGGTAGAACAACAATGGTGCTGGCCAGGTCAAGTCCAAATTTATGCAGGCAGTTCAATTGCTGTTTCTTTTCTCGTTCAGTTAACTGGTATAAATTATTATCTAGTGTTTTCCTTAGCATTGAACAAATGGCTACTGAGCTACAAATTTATGAGTAAATAAGATACCAGAATGTTGCAGACCACTGTTAGCAGACTATAAACAATTGAAACCATAAGAAAATCTCTGTTGATAAATTACCTGTATCTCAATACCTTGACCTGTTTGTATAATAGCCGAGTAATAATGCAGTGAACTGTATCTCTCATATTCACTAGCATCAGATCTTCTACAGCTCTCAGCTGCCTCTTTCCTTTCCTTTTCTTTTTCTGCTGGCGGGTGGGGCGGGGGGATAAGGGAAGAGCAGGAGGTGGAACAAACAATCTTCGGGGATAAACAATTGTTTAATACCTTGAACAACAACAGCAGTAGGTGGTCTGCGATGTCATGAGGTGAAAGTTTTTACAAAGCAACTTTTGCCCTAATGCAAACTGTGCCAAGTCTTGAAATCTTCAGGTTCCAACTCATTAAATAATTGTATTTATAGTCATTATGCACCAGTAAGTCTGTAGATCACCAGTCCATAACAAGTAGCCTTTCTCTAACAAAAAACACAGATAAATTCTCAGGCTATGCATTATGAAGACCTATGTCCACTGTCTCGTTCAATATTTTGTGTGATCGATTCGTTCAGAAGTGAACAAGAACAAATATTTGGAAGTATCCTAACGCATGCAATCCTTGAGGAAATAAAACACACGAAATCAATCACTTTTAAACATTACTTTGTAAGCTGTGTAGTGGGTCTCATGTCAAAAATACTTTGTTGGTGCTGCCAGTTATTCCTGTAGTCCTTGCTAGTATATGAGCCAACTGTGCTTACTTTCAAATGTTATTTGACTTTCCCATTTTGATCGACCATGGAGTCCAGACTCTTCCTGACATCAGAATTGCAAGTGCAACAGGTACAATGATCCAAAATGTTAAAGAGTAGCCCAAGCCCAAGCCCACCTATAAAGCTGTCACTCCATGTTATAAATATTGACAGCTTAGACTATATAATCAGAGAGTTACATCAATCAGTATTCAGCACCTAGATAAGTTATATGAAATTACAGTTTTTATTACTATGTGGATGGTTTGAAAGGTCTGTTAGAGAACCTAATAGAGCAATATTGATTGACTATTATCTTTGACAATATGATGATCCTTAAAAATATCATCTTTAAGGTTCTCTCCTAGAGCAAACGGGGGAATACAGGAAAACGATAAACCTTTTTTTTTCATATCAATTTTTCTTAATCACATTATCCAACGAAAGTGATGTTATCTGACCAATGAGACACCATTTGCAGCATACTGTTATGAAAATAATAACACAAAATTCTTCAGTTTGCCTTAAAGATGAATTCAGTGAAACCTATTTGATTGTACATGCTTAGAGCAGTATCTAAGCAAAGGGGGGAAATAATTTGAAAAGGAATGTTGGCAAATGTTCAGATACCCACTAGCTTTTGAGTGTTGACTACCATTTGTCTACAACTTTTACCACTATTGCAATAATGTTCATCCTTACCTGGTGTAAATGAACATTGTGCCCTGCACATCTGTCTTCTCCTGAAAAGGAAAGAATAGGAAATAGAACTTTACTGCAGGCACTTATTATTCCAAGGTTCTCAATTGTGCTTGTCTCTTTATCTATAACTCATTACTAAAATGCCATACAGGAAATGCTTCTGTTTTAAGGTACTAACATGATACATATCCTAGGCTTTCACATATGTTAGATATTCATGCAAGTTTTGGCATAAACACTATATAGACCTCACTGTAGGTACACTAAGACAGGCTTACTAATAACTCCTTAGACGTTTTATACTAAACCTCTCACTAAGTAATTTGACTCACTTTGACACATATGATTGATTGTTTCCTAGTGAACTTGCATTGCTGGTACCATTCCCTACATGAGGAGAAATATCAGTCCATACCTCCATGAACACACTAAATTAAGAATAAATTACTTTGTCCAATATATGGATGTATATATACCAACTAAGTTAACAAACCAAACAATGAAAACTCACTATATAAGCTATGAGCAACATTGCAGGGTTGGTAGGTATTACATTAATTCTAACAGCACATACCCACAGCAAACATTGCCTACAGCAACATAATACCAAATGGAAGCAAACTACTCCCAATATCATATGTAGGCTACAAATTTTAGAGTTAGGCTACAACTTCTGTAGCCTAAATTACACTAACTAAATTGTTCTACATTTATCTCTGGTTCTCGTCTCCCACTCATCAGTTACTTCATGCAGATAGCCATTTCTGTCCATTGCATTCACGTTCGCTCAAAGCCCTACTCTGAAAATCTCGCCTTCTAAATCATGGCTCAACTTATTCGCCTTAGTTATTGCCTGTGTCCCTACGTGACTGTCACACTAACAGTGTTGTTGTTGTCTATTCCGCTACATAAAAATATTTCAACACACTCGTGCACGGTATTGTGTAGTCTGCTCCAGTACACTTTTTGAGTACAACGTTAGATTCACACATTGTATGTCAAGTTAGCAGGTACGAGATGTCCGTAGTACATTTGTTTAATTGTTTGTAAAATTGATAATGTCACTTACCCATTCATTGGCTTCAGCATTGAAGTTGTAAAGAGCAACTTGTCCAGCTGTTTCCAAGATACGTTCAATGTAAGGATCATTCTGCTGCAGAGCAGCGAGATTGATACGTTCTTTCGGGTCGCTCGCCATTGTTGTTTTGGTAGAGACGTGAACTGCTGCCAAGTTATTATTTAGTGGCAAAGAAAAAAATATTTTACTTATGTTTGTTTAAAAATACATTTAACTGACTAAATATTAGCTTAATAAAATATAAGGAGCTATAAAAAATTTGGCAAGCTGTTATCAACCATGAAAAGGAATAAACAATCGTGAAGGTAATTATCATAAATATTGATCATTTCTTTTAGCGCGTTTTGCAATGGCGGAATAGATGGCGCTAAACCTTTTCAGATTACATTTAAGCACAACAAAAACTCGGTGCATTTTTTACCCTTGTGAAATCATGTTCGTTTCGTCTAGGGAGTCTTCCCGTCTGTGATATATCATATATATTTTTTTCATTCTTTTTTTTTTGGGGGGGGGGTATGTGAGCTTAGTTTTTGGGGGGGGTTCTCCTCTTTCCCGCTTTTATCCCCTCCCCCCATTTTTTGCAGTCTTTCTTTTTTTCTTTTTAAATTAATTAACATCATCCATATATCAGATTGGAGCACAAACGAGATCAACTTAGAGTCTGGCCGTGCGGAATGATAATCGCCAACTTTCCTATCTCCATCATCCCTTACTGTCGAGCAGTCAAACAGTCATCTTTTTTCTTTAAAAAATGAAAAAAAAATCTGTCTCTTGTAGTCTGAAGCAATTAATACTTGCATTGGTTAATTCGGATCATGACAATATATATTTTAGCCACAACCATGATAAGGCATGAACTGGTTCACAATCAAGTCTTTCCTTTAGTATGCGGTCACTGAAGCCCATCACAATTAGTTATTTCTAGTTTTTGCCCGTTCCTAATGATACCCTTGTTGTAATGGGTTTAGGGTGGGGGAGGAGCGCGACGCGCGTCTATAATACGAGGGCAGTGAGCGAATGAAACTGTATTTTGCGTTAAAGAGAGTCATTACTACCAGCGGTCAATATTCGGATTTTTTTTTTTTTTTTTTATGATATGGTAACATTGCATCTACATACAATTACTAGATACAGTCTTTATAAAGTCTACTCCTACATGTCGAGCTACAGCCTTTTCGAATGTGTGAAGTGCATGCATGTGTATAAAACAGGAAGAGAGACAGAAAACAACGTGGATGGAACATCGTATGGACTGCCGTGTTTTTATTTATCCAATTCCACTTTTATTCAATTTTTGTTCGTTTGTGCCTACTGAATATTACATTGACAAACAGACTTTCCCCATTGTTGACGCGAAATCTTGTAAACAAAATTTAGTACAGTTTGAATTTAGGTGTAGCGCCAAACTTTTTCATTAGTGTTGTTCTTCGAGTTTCTTTACGGGCATTTTGTCACTTGTGTCCTGCTGGTAGCCCACTCACACATCAGTCGTGCCGTATTACCTTGCTGTGATGATATAAGATCATGTGTAGTATCTGTTCCCTTTCGAGGGGAATGGTGATGCACCCAGACCATGATCACACAGTCACAGTCCCGATGCAAGGGGGCTGGGGTTGAGAGCGGATCAGTCGTTCGGTAGTATGGTTTTCGTGCCCAGGTTCTTTCCTGGACGACTTTTTCTTAAAAAGTATAACATAATGGTGAACGCATTCCGTCTTAAAGGTTAAATGAAAATTGTGTTAGTGTTGTAACAAACAAAAAGCTGAGATGCGGTGGGGTTGAATGCTGAATCACTCTCTACTTATATTAACTGAACTGAACTACTTTGCGAAAAAATATCACATTTTGTCGGTGTAACAAGTGGACTAATTTTGTCGCACAGTAAACCAGCTTGCTCACAATACCGCAAATCTCAATCAGCATAGGTCGCGCAAAAGTCTCATCATTGGGTTTGATTTTGTATGCTTACGTGACAACATTAGCAACACACAAACAAAGAAACCAAGTTGTCCACTTAAATAACCCTTTCTTAAAGTTTGAAGTTTTGTTTTTGTACGCCACCTGTAACTATAATTAGGCTCTCCGATCTGTGACCGGAAAATCTGTACAGCATAATTCGATCAGACTTGGTAAAGTATAATGAAAACTACAATTCGATCTAGACACTTGTGTTCATTGTGCATACATACTAATTGTAGATGTACTAAATGCCATCCATTTGAAAATTGACAAATTACAAAGAATCACGTTCATCGGTCAAAGAAAAAAAAACGTCCAAACACTTTACGTGGTAAGCTTCACATTGTAGTCTATATAAGAGTTCAGTAACATTTGCCAGTCAAATTTGTACACGAGGATCATCTACTGTATTGATATCTGATATTAAAGTTTTAATCAGTTGACTCCAAACAGAGAATTACAACAGCTACTATCGGTTTGATATTTGACCTGAAATTGGTCAAATGTAAGTTTGAGAATTCTCCTTAGCGAATCTAACCCCCCCCCCCCCCCGCCGTCCACAATGTAATCCAATTTCTGATATTCGCCAGCCCATCCGGATTGCACCCATATTGGCTGCATCGCCATATGTCAATGGACGCCGAAATTCAGAGGGCGGGGGGGGGGGCAGGAAATTCAGGACCAATCGACTACTCACCCAAACGTTAATTTACATATTTATAGAACATTTTTATCCAGTAATGATATATATACAGGCTAGGGTCAGCAGAGAGCTATGGTCATACCTTTGATACTTTGGAAGTTTCAATAGCATTTTGCTGATATTCCTTGTTGTTGACTGCATATCAAATAATTACTTACGTGGTAGAATTTCAGTCATGATATGTAATAGTCAAAGAAAAATGATAATACAAAATGAGTGGAAGTTATTTTTCCACATGGTATCCATTTTTTCACCATTAAAATATGCTATTTATCTGGAATGTCTCCTTAATTAAGCCTGTAAATTGATGTGAAGGTCGTAGTGTTAATGTAAATCCTTCTCTTATTATTATTAATGTTTTTAAATAAATTATAATAACTTAACAAAATCGTGTTCTTTCACTTCACATAAGCAACAGCTGCACCATTAGATGACATTCAACACAATTTGTCCTTGATAAGTGTGTAGCACATTGCAAATATGTCATTTGAGGCCATAAAAGTATTTAGTTTTCCTATTGAGATTTGTCAGTGTTGCATCTGAGTGACTGAATGTATCTGTGTACAGTGGCGTCGCCAAGGGATGGCCTGGGGGGGGGGGGCACGTGCCATTCCCAAAAAAATCCTGCCCCAGGTGCCCCCCCCCCCCCAAGATGCGATTTGTAGTGTTAAAATAAACCATAGCCTACTCAAACAAAACCTTTTTACAAAGGAAGAAATGTATTAAGTTCATCCGTAGAACTTCTTTCCACCGACCATCACAATAACCTGGTGTATCTCACTAACAATGCCACAGAGGCCCCGGCGTGAACCGCTAGTCATGTGCTTAAACTTCACTACTACCCTCCATGAATTTCAATTTCAAGTTTTAGCACTGTTATCAAAGCAAAAGGGTTAATTTCCATTGTTTGTATAACTTTTTTATCCGCCCCAATTAAAATCATAAATATCGGACAGAGTAAGCCCGAAAATTCTTGAACATAAATTACTTCAAGTTGCTAAATATAGCACCAGATTGCATCTAATCAAAAATTTCTCAGGGGGACACCCCCTCCCCTTATAGACCCCTCCCCATGACGGCATTCACATATAAACATTGTGCCCCCTAATTAAGTGCTGTGCCCTCCCTGTGCCCTCCCTGTTCCCCTCCCTGTGCCCTCCAAGATTGAAATGTCTGCCGACGCCATTGTCTATGTGTAGGCCTATTATATAGTCCAGTCACATTATAGGAACCTGGAATCTTTAATAGGTCATTTCTCAATCATTAAGAGGGCTATATACAGAACAAAAAAATCAAACATGGACTGATGACAGTGGTTTTTAATGTTCTACAGCACATCAAAATGTATATTTGTACCTAAGGTAAGTTTTATCCAACCTGACGGTTTTCTCTGACTAATAAGCTTATGTTGACAGGGGAGAAGGTGAAGGGATGGAATGGGAGGGGGGGGGGGCAGGTTGGGCGAAGACCATCATGGAAGTCGAAATACAGCTGTAGAGGTCCCCCATCCCAGTAACTGATTTTACCCAAATCAAGGTCACATGTGCCACTGCCCCTCGTTGTTAGTGTGTCTCCCTCTCTTCTCCTCCCCTCCTTCCCTCCTTCCCCTACCTTCCTCTCAGATTGGCACTTCCATCACCTCTCACATTTTACTAAGTCGATCTTTGTATTGATCATAACATAGCATAATCAATCAATAGGCAG
>JXUT01136171.1:0-13433 GCA_000934455.1 Apostichopus parvimensis
AGTGGCATTCATTGGTAGTACTTTTGGTTAAATGATGTAAAAAAAAAAATTATATTAAATATCATATAAGTATGTTACCTAAATGATTGTCATATGAGGATGGTTCATGTTCCATGAAATATTTTATATTGCTGCCCACAGAATTTTTCTTCCCAGTTGTATTGAACATCGTCGAACAGTTCATAGTAAACAGCATCGTACAAGTGAACTCAAATGAAACATATTCAACTGATTTCGTTGGAATGAATGCTGTTGTAAAGAATCTTTACAATTATCAAGAATTAAAATACTTAATAGAAACTAAGAATATTGGCGGTAAACCGAAGAAACGAGTTACTTGAATTAGGCGATATGTTATAAGTGGACTTACTACACCATTCCAGATTCCCCAGGAACTAAACAGGTAACCGTAGGGCCGCAAAACAATTAGTAAACAAATGGAGAAAACAATTTGAGCACTGCCACAAGCAATAATTAAGCTTCCCATGGCACGGCGAGGTCCTGATCCTTTAAGGTTACCAACATTTTGAGGGACCTGTTGTTGTGCCATGACAACGGGTTGATGATTCAAAGGAAAGCCTTGTTGATTGGGTAATTGAGCCATGTTCGTAGTACAACCGTTCTATGTAAAGAAAGATAATGGGTCACTGAATCAAATTTTGAAAATCATGGACATTTAAAAGTAATTGGTCGTACATGTATAACTTGTCAATGTATGTCTAAACACAACTGATACAGCTTACGCTTAGTAATACTACAGTACTATACATTGGGCACAGTTTCCACAAGGATTCGACTGGCCACCGTTCCATGCATGAGAGTTGAGGTTCTCCTTATGCTGACATTCATACTGCAATATATTGTATTGTGTTTCATATATATATATATATTCACTCACGGGGGTAAAATACTGTTGCTGGCTGCACCGGTGTCGATAATTGCTTGTGTTATACCCCGAGTGCTTTAACCTTCGATAAACGCATGTTAGACCGTTGATTAACCCCTCAATAGTATACTCTACACTGTCATCGAAGACCATCAAAACAATACAGTTTTGCTTTCATGGCGTAATCTAATACTTAAATACTGTATATTTTAACGATGTTTATTATTTGTACCTTTTCAGCTACTTCTGAAAAGGCGAGAAACTTATTTCAGATATAATTTAAAATATCTGAACTAGAATTGTCAGATATCTCCAATTCAATTTCAGCTTTCTCAAACCAATTTAAAATGTCTCGAACTCATTTCCATACCTCGAATTCTATTTGGAAAATCTGAATAGAAATTCAGATATCTCGAATGCACCGTGACATTCTCCCATTCAATTTGATATATCTGAAATAAGTCACAGTTTTCGATACTTGGTTTGCATGAACCTCAGATCTATTAGGTTTACACTTAAAGAGAAGTTCTTGACTGAACTTGTAAAATATTTGGATTAAAGTGAGCACAGCACTGTCCATCCATACCTAGGTATCAGTGTTACAACTGACAATCAGTTTGTCACACGCGCGTTATGGCCTCAATGCTGATTTCTTTTTACGTTGACCATTGAACTATAACTTTTTGACGTAATCACTTACGGAGGCATTTCGTTCAATAAGCAAGAATGGGCCAAATACCTTTCTAATCCACAAAAGTTACCTACTTGTGATAAAGTGTGGGCACTTTGCGCAGAATTTACCCATGAACATTGTTTTAGTAATCGACGATTGAAGGAATAGTAAGCTTGTTTAGGGTTAAATTAGGTGTTCTTATTGCCCAATTGACTGATATTGTACACTTTACGATAACAATTCACACATTATTACAAGCCCGTTTTGAACGATGTATTGTTCTTTTTTAGTGCCAAACAATCAACTCGAATACCGAATTGATATTTCTTGAAGACATTAATTGATTTGTATTTCGTATTATTTTCTTGTTCTGTACTACACTACTTCATCAATATTCATCTGAGCGTGTTCATTACATTCTTTTTCGATTGTAGTGATAAAGTCCAACTTTGCCAAGATCCATGGATAAATACATTATATCAATAATTTATTAGAATACACACGTTACATGTCGATCTTTTTTAACAGATAGTTGCAATTTTCAACAAAACGATTATTGTTCAGGTAATATGTTGATATTTGCAACAACTTGAGAATTTTTTTAAAATCTAGTGAGTGAAAAAATTAACAGTTTGCTTCAAAATGACTATTTAGCAAATATTATTACGTTTATAAGTTGCATCAAGCTTAAAACAGAACATGATCAAACCAAAATTCTGCAACAATATTATTACTTACGCTCGTATTAGAATGTCATCATTTTAATATTTTGCAGCAAAACAATACGATAAATTGCAGCAAAGTTGCTGTACGAAACTTTTACATTTGCCGTCACCTCAACGATTCCATAGATATTTAGCATATTATACTGTCAAACATTACTTCACCTGTTATTCAAAACTGGCCAAGCGGAACATAGGTTGCAACTAGCGCAATCTAATGACGCACTAAACTTGCTATGTGGACACAGTAGTTCGTAGTAAGATTTATCGCGTGGGGTTATATGCCGCTTAGGAAGGTGTGATTATTGCTTTAATTTTACACGTTATACTTCTGAGTATGTCTTAGTTTGTGTAACACTATCAATGGGCACAAATCTAATTCAATTAGCATACTTATCAAAGTTGAGTAACTAGTCGTGTATATTAATTCCGACTGCAAGGCCTTGCAACATCAAACAAAATATGATAAAAACATATTTTCTATAATTTCAATAAAACATGTATAGATTTGTGATATGTGTGGATCATGACTGTTATTTATGTATATATGACTCTTCTGAAATCGGACTTTAGTATTCCCAACTGACTTCGAGTTATAAAGTATCATGATTGATCTCTAGAGAAAGGCAAAATTGTCACCAAACAGGACTAGTATTGTTCGATATAGGTGTAACAATATTCCTACCTCTTGTTAACGCTTAGCCTTATACGAAATGATGTAGGCTTAATGGAGATATACCAACCGAAAAACCAAACAAAACGTCCCTCTACTCGATAACCAATGGTTATAAAGTAAATACATATCAATGAATACCAGAATAAACAAAACAATTATTTTTTAGATATACTTTGATCACTTACCTCAGTTTTGAAGGCACAAAAAATGTCTTTAGTAGGCCTTACAATATAACAAGTTGTTAACTCACACGTTTATTGTGGTAGAGTTAAGGAAAACCTTTCAATAGGAAATGACGTTGTACGTGATGATCATGTGGCTTTTAAATATAATAGTATAAACGTTTGTATGGAACGCCAAAGGAAACGAAAATATAGATCTTTATCAAATTAGAGCCTACATCTTCCAAGACAGGTCATATCATTCATGTAACGTCCGGTTAATCCAGTTACCTTGATACGATTAGAATGCCAATGCATTAAAGAGACTAGCCTGTACTGGGCCTATATGTAAATCTTATCTCGGAAAGAAATGAACCACATGACATGATGATAAACAACAATTCATCACGGTCAACCCACTTGTCCTGTCAGAAGTGAGGATAATATAACCGTCATTTAATTTTTAATAAGCTTTTTTAAGCAATTGCACTCGCCTGCTTCGTTACATTACTCATAAACCAACTAAAAAATAGGACCTGCATTTACTCTACTGAGTCAATTTAGTATCAATAATACAGCTTGATAGTTTTACTCGTTGCAAACGAGTGTTTTTTGCTCAGTTTTGTTTTACCTAAAGCACACTGAGTAAAGGAAGACGCGACGATTCTCAGAAAAGCGTAAAAGAACTAAGAAGAGCGAGGGGTGTTTACCACCTACCGAGTATGTCTAGCATCGTCACCGCGCACTGCATACACGCGCACGTTTGGTAACCGGTACCATTGGCATTCATCATCATCCTCCTTGACTTCGATCAACTTGGACGTCGAAGAACTATGAGATTATTTGAGAGCTATATTGGCGTAAGTTCGTATTGTTTGAATATATTATACGGTTATCTTCAAAACATGTTAAAATTATGTGGTATATATTGTGGAGATTTAGGCTACGTTATAAACTGGTTCACATATACAGGCGCTCCCAACGTTGTCGTTTGTGGAATTAATTTGTAACAATAACATTTGCAATCATATAGGCTAGGCTAAGCCTAACGTTAAGCCTACATTATGCTATATGATTATGAGGTTGAAAGCGCTAGTATGTTAATTAATAGTATTACCTAAGACGTAATGTTATGTGTGTAACCATACAAGTAAATATGCATATAGCATGGTGGGACCAAATATTTCGCACTTAACGTTCCATACAACACTTTCATCGCTAAGGATTTTTTACACTTGTGTGGCGGGAAGGAAGCTCCCAGTCCCACGATATGGTGCAGGTAAAGTCAATGCTCCCAACGTTTCTTGTGTAGATACAGTACTGGCACATTTCTGCCACATATGTTATTCGTACAGTACAGTTACTTAATACAACACACCCGTGCAGTTCATGCATCAGAGCCGGGTATTACCATTAGATGTGGGATTAGTGGTTGTGAGAGAGCATACAATAAAATTACACTTACTTTAGTCGTGTGCGTAGAGTGCATAAAAATATATCAGCACAGCTTGAAGACACTGACACTGACACTGACACTGAAACAAGACACTGCTGATTGGGAGGAAGATACATTGGATGCACACAGAACATAAAACACCACATGAAAGGCAAATTTGCAGCCAGCGTAATTTAGGAACTTGAATGATGATATTAAAAGTGGTGCGAAATATATCAAATGCCAATTTCCCGTTAGATTGATTTACTGGCAGACGTTGAGTCATTTACCGCAGGAAATCAAACTGATCACTTACATAAAATGACGCAGAGTTGATTGGTGTTGATATTGATAGTGTCCTGGTTTATATTCACTTCTTAGCAGACGTTCTATTTCGCCTGTGTTTGACAGTATGAAGACTGACTACAGAAAACTTTAGTATTTCAGAAGCAATTGAACTTGTTAGAGCCAGTTGAGAAAGTTCTTGGAAATGATGAAAGTGGAAAGGTTGAATAATTTCTATGTATTCCTGTAAATGAGGTATGAATATCTCTTATTGCAACATGATGATGTTTTCTCAGGGGTAATGAATTTTCTTTAACAATGCAACTGTATGTTAGGTGTGTAAGGTAATTAACATGATAGCCAATAGATTTTGTCAGTTCTGTAGACCTGGTATTACATATCTGTCTTTATAATAATGACTTTGTAGTATGTAACCCAATTGGAACCTTCAGGAAAAAGAAAAAACTGAATGGTATGTACATGCTACAAGGAACGCTTCACCAAAGAAACATATTAAACTTCATATTATTTAGTTAGTTTGGCTTGCAAATCACGTATTATTGAAAACTATGGATTAAAACGAGTAAGTGAACAGTAGATACAAGATCTAATTATTTAAGAGAAAGGGGGCGTATGTCTCATTAGGAATAATGTTCTGTATCACGTCAAGGGAAGTGTGTCAATGATATTTGCAGGTAATCTCGGCAGCCATTAAATTGGTTGATTGATGGAGTCATTCACTTCAACCAGGATTTGTAGATTTTGCATGTGTACATACATGTTAGGGACTAAAGCAATGTTGCTTAAAACAAATTTTCGTTGTAGGACAGAGGCAGTGCACACTATACACATGTGAGGTTAGCATATCTTTCAATATGGTAATTTCCAGCTATGGTTTATTTAACCATGTTTAAGATGTGTTTAACCATGATGTTAAAGATATGGATAAATGCACAAGTCATTTTAGGTTATAAAACTTAAAAAATAACATTTTGTTTGGTCTTCAAACATATTTTTTGTCACTTAAACTAATATTGTTAACATTTTAGGGTTTTAAGCAATAGTTTCCCCAAATTGCTGATTATATCAGATATCAACCTTGTCTGCTATTACCCATTTACTCTTGAACGCTTTTGCTCAGGTTTTTGGTTTCGATGATAATCGTAACCTATGCATTCATGCAGGCGGAGAGTGTGTGTATGTATGTGTGTGACGCCTGGCTTGTAAACACGGCATCTCAAGTAGGGAAGCTTGGACCAATCTAATATTTGGTGTATATGAGTACCACATTAAGTAGATGTGCCCTATTTTTTTTTTGGTGCCTGTGAAGGTCACCAAAGGTCAGTTAGATGCCAAAAACCAAAATATTGAAACGAGCACTAACTCCCATTGACAGGGTCCGACATGGTTGATATTTTGGGACTAGTTGTGAATGGGGTAAGGGATCATTATAAAACATAACCGTCATGTGATCCAAGGTCAACAAAGGTCAATCAGGGGTCAAAAACTAGTATTTTTGCAGTACCTTGAGAACCAAATGTCCGTCAAGGTTGGGAGTTACGCTATTGTAAGCCAGGAGTCGACCCGCATCTAGGTGACCTTTGACCTCAGGTTGACCTCCTGTGACCTTTATCAGTTTTTTTGGTTATTTGAAGTTTCGTGGCCATAATCGGATCTCAAAGGTACCTTCCGATCAAAATGGTCCATAGTTGACCCCTGTGCGACTTTCGTGTGCGAAGTTATCTGAGGTCAATTTTTTTTGTTTTTTAATAAGTACAGTTAGGATGGTCGCACAGACTTGTCATGTTGCTTTTTGGAATCAGCGTGTCAAACTACTTATGACCGCGAGGTCAAAAGGTCAAAGGTCAAATCTTGAAAAATATGCTCATTTTAGGAGATACGGGGCAAAACAAAACAAAACAAAACAAAACAAAAGTTTGTCAATATGTTGATATATGATAGAGCTCTTTGTGCTATATATAGGAAACCAACTCCCGCTTCAATCGGACACCCAGTTTTCAAGTTATGCGGGGCCAAAGGTTGGTTTTGATACCTTTCTAGCAATAACATTATGTGTGTACATTGTAGGCCAAACAAATTTTAGGACAGAGAGCACCTTATCAAGAGGAACATTTTTAATAAAAACCATCAGGTCATCCAAGGTCATTCAAAGTTGATTATGTGCAAAAAACTGCCAGCTCATGCTAATTTTTGCAACAACTTCTAGTCACGAAGTCTGACATGACTGGTATATTAGGACAAGTTGTGAATAAAGTAGGGGCACATTTTCCAAAATAACCGTAATGTGATCCAAGGTCACCAAAGGTCAATTATGGGTTAAAATATGTTTTTTTCTCAAAAACTTGTGAAACTACCACTGACAGGGTCCGACATGGTTGATATTTTGGAACTAGTTGTGAATGGGGTAAGGGATCGTTTCCAAACATAACGGTAATATGATCCAAGGTCAACAAAGGTCAATTAGGGGTCAAAAACTAGTATTTTTGCAATAACTTGAGAACCAAATGTCCATCAAGGTGGGGATTTTAGGACAGAGTGCACATCATCAAGGGGAACATTTTTGATAAAAACCATTAGGTCATCCAAGGTCATTCAGGGTTAATGATGTGCAAAAAACTGCCAAACTATGCTACGTTTTGCAACAACTTCTAGTCACAAAATCTGACATGGCTGATATATTGGGACAAGTTGTATATTAAGTAGGGGCACGTTTTCTAAAATAACTGTGATGTGATCCAAGGTCACAAAAGGTCAATTATGGGTCCAAAATGTGTTTTTTTTTGGCAATAACTTGTGAAACTACCATTGACAGGGTCCGACATGGTTGATATTTGTGAACCAGTTGTGAATGGGGTAAGGGATTGTTTCAAAACATAACAGTCATGTGATCCAAGGTCAACAAAGGTCAATTAGGGGTGCAATAACTTGAGAACCAAATGTCCATCAAGGTGGGGAGTTACGCTATTGTAATACAATAGTCGACCTGCATTTGGGTGACCTTTGACCTCAGGTTGACCTCCAGTGACCTGTATTAGCTTCTTTCAAGTTGATTCTTTGAGGTTTCGTGGGCATATTCCAATCTAAATTGTCCATAAGTGGACTCCTCTGCAACCTTATTGTGCGAAGTTATTAGAGATTTGGTTGGGTTTTGTAATACTTGGTGTGTGGATTCATAACATTGAGTACAAGAACCCTATTGTTTTTGATGGAGGTGTGTATAACCACGTACAGTAGACTGACCTGTGTTAGCATGCCATAGTGTTATAGTAACAGCTAGTTCTGGTTATACTAACAAGCAGAAGTCTAGTGCATTGAAGTCATCGAAACCTCAATGCATTTTGCATTCTGGTTAATTGTGAAATTTGTTTAGGGGTTATTTGGTTTGATTGACAAATTATGAAAATGCTCCTTCTGTATGTATGATAGAATTTAATGAAACTAAGTGAAGTGATCTTTAAACTAGCAACAATAAGGGAATTCAAAGAACATCAATGGATATTTTAACGTAATTTCTTAAACAGCACAAACACATACTTTAAGTGCAACAGTGCCATGATATGTTGTCAAAGACTTAACAAGTCAAAGGTGATCATTTTGGATCATTCGAAGTTTGAAGAGTCAAAAAGGCTTCTTAGTTTGGAATGTTCAGTAACACTGTATTGATTTGATATATGATATGATCTGTTTAGGGATCAGGGTTAGTTCTCTGTGTACTCACTCTATGTTGCAGACTAGGCCCTGGTAAACTGTGCAAAAATATAAATACAGGTAAATAACACGCTCTTTCAATTCAATTCTTCGGGCATCCATCCAAAGCCCAGTATGATGAGCTGGCAAGGGCCCTTTGTTCAACTCTTTCCATGTCTCGGTTTCAGTAAAATTCATGCTGTAAAACCAAAGTAACTAAGTTGGCCTAAATACCAAGCTTGGCTTTGTATGATTTATAGTTTATTTTTTCTGGTGGTTTGTATGGTAAGAGGATTCTCTTTAGCTGATTTTCATGACCCTTGGTGGAAAAGCTTGCCATAATGAATGATATTATCAGCTTATTGTTTGATAATTACTTTTTACATTATTAATTGCCATTGCTTTAGATATTGTTTGCTTGCAGAATTAAACTTTAGGAAATTATTTATATGAAACGTATCAAGAACTTTGAGGGGATTTGTTGACCTGCATGGTATATCTGCACAGTTGATAGCCAAAAAAACGTAACTAGGTTTGTACAATATATGTGGTTAGTGAAGTGCTCATTATATTAAGGAGAAATTTATCAACATTTTCTTACGTTTAACAAGTAGTTTATTTGAAATGGGGGGGGGGGGGCAACATTTTACAGCCATACATTCCTAATTGCCATAGAATTATAAAGATGCTAGAGTTGCATAGTAGTGTATTGATATTTTTCTCTCATTGTAGAACTATTGGGAAACAAGGCTAACAGACAAGTTTCGAAATGACAGGAAACATGCAGAGCAAACCGCTCATCCTACAAAGAAGAAGATCTAATCTTCAAGCACTGAGGAACAAAGTGAAAAACCGCACCCTGGTAGATGACACCAGTATTGAAATGCACCGGAGGTAGATATGCAATTTCTGTGTATACAAATGACTTCCTTTCCCACTCTGCTATGACTTAAGGTAAGTCCTTAGGCATGATGTTCGAAAAGTACGGATGTATACTATTGTTTGCCGTCATCTGTGGAGGATCTAAAGTAAGGGTGTGACCCCCTATCCATTGTAGAAAATGTTGAGAAATGAAGTAAATGTAAAGTCATTTTAACCACAATAAATACAGTGATAAATTACATTGGGGTAAGTGTTTTCCTTTTTTTCTTGTATTTTTTCTATTCCAATTTTCTTGGGGTTGTTCCTACTCCTATTGTGGTTAATTACCCGGTTGGGGGGGGGGGGGGGGGGCGGGGGTAGATAGGTAGAGACTCGAGGACACCGTTGAATAATATACACTAACAGTGCATTCTGAGTTTTATGAGTACAATCGTCTATGCACTGTACCTGTCGTACAACTTCACAATGTCATAAACAAATCAGTAGATACAAACAGTAATACATTAAAGACTAAACACGACTAATACGCAAGACTAGTACGCAAGCTGCCTAGAAGCGCAGATAAACTGTACACAATGAGTCAAGGACAACGCAGCGCAGGGGCAACGCAACGCAGGGGCAACGCAGCGCAGCTAACGATGAAATGCGTCAGACCGCGAACCCTACGCTGCGACTGCCTTATTACTGAACAGAGTGCAACAAGCCGATCTTCTGCAGAAGCCAAAAGTCCCTACAACGTCTCTGACAATCGCTTTAAAATTCGGCAAGGATTCTGCCTAGCAACTTATTCAGAATATACCCCAAATTAATGTCAATAAACGCTACTTGCGCGGCATTATAAACGACCCCGTAACTGTGTAGAAACCTATACTCGATTTACTGACCAATTACGACATGAGCTGACTCCACCCCACTGTCTATACACCTCTAGTGACTTCCCCGTATACGAAGTTCAAATGCGGCCTTGTCCACCGGATTGTTTGCCGAACCAAAAATTCTACGCAGTATCTTTGTCAGCATGAGTTGCTTTGTATTTGGTGTAAATATATGACAGTATGCAGGAGTTTATATACAGTAGGGAATGATATCATCACATTAATTATTCATGAGTGGTAGCATTATAATCTAATTGTGTTGGATTTATATCATTATTGGTAGATCATGGGTACTGGATTATTCATATCGTTTCTAGCGCAGATCCCATGAATAGGCGTAATGAGCATGGATTAACATAAAACAAGTTGAAATGTCAGTACTGTATCTTTGCAGCCGTAAGCAAGATTTAGCTATATTGGTTATAAAGGTATATATTGGTAGTATTTATATTTTTATAGTATTTTAGCTAGAAGAGTGATATCTATGATACTTGTGTCGATGCGCTATTCAGCAAAACAATTAAGAATTTCATTTGGCATCGGAACCATTGCCTGAATTGTGAACTCATGCAGCCATGTCAATTTGGGATATTGTGATATAGTTTGTCTCTAGGAATGTCATCACTTAGGCCAGACATTCTATAATATCCAGTTTTACACTTTGAGCTTATATAGAAAGTATAACGTTAGGAATATGGGAAGTTTGATTTTCCTACTTTCAGTCCGATGTTGCAAAAGATGAAAAAGACAAAGAGAAATTAAAAAAAAAATCAAGAACTGATGACATTGACTTATCACCATCGAAGAAAGACAATCGTTGAAGGGAAAACAACTGTAACAGAAGTTAAGAACTCCGACCCACCATTGCTGTACCCTCTCGTATATACCTTAAATAAAGGGGTATTTATAAATTAGCAGCCATCTGAGGGATTTATTTTTATTTTTTGAAAACGGTAAAAGTGCTTCTTTTTAATATACTGCTTGGGTGTCGATTAAGCTCTGGGACAATGATTCTTGTACATTGGGTCATAAGTGGTGTTTTCAAATGGTAGGTCAAAGGTCATATACAGGTTATTTGGGGTTATTGTTTTTCAAATGGTCAAATGCTTCTCATACAGTGTTCGATGGATGTTGATGAGACATAGAGATGCTTACCATTGGGTAGCGGATAATCAGTTGTGTGTTCACTAACTGGAGATACAAGATCACCTGACATGTATAATAATAATAATAAAATTATGATATTTTTTTATATTCATTTTTATTTGCATTCATCTCTTCGGCACAACAAAATATGTTATAAAGAAAGATCAATCTATTTCATGACATGAAAAAACTTCATTTACTTTATCAATAGTGCAAGGAATCTCTTAGCAGTTTAATTTCTTTGTGCTTTTGTTATTAATAAGTATATGCATTTCAACACTCAAGAAAAATTAAAGCTTTTGTTTGAAAGTATCATAATTTGGAACGCTTTTGTTAATTCTACACAGGTAATTATAGTACTTGGCGTAAACAATTGTGAGGATATACGAAAGTAAAAATGAGATACATTGAGAGAATAAACGCAACCACATAGTCCAAACAGACAGAAGGTTAATTATTCAAAATATATTTGTCAGTAAGAAAAGAAAAAATTAAGCATGGTTTGTATTTGAATTTATGAAAATTGACAAATTAATCAATTTACATAAATCATTAGAGACCTGGCCTGATTAGACGTCGTCATAATCCAATTAATTAAAAGGATTCTCTGGATCCCAATGTTAAAAGCTTAGCAAAATTACTGAAAAGATGTCGGAATCTTTAGTCGAAAATTACATCCTCATAGCATTTTGAATCCCGAAGATATGGCTTTTTTATCAAGTTTTGTGATATTTTGTAAGTTCAGCTTGCAACAGCAGAAAAGATGATGGAATTATGGCACTTCCGCCAAAATATGTCTCTATTGTATTTATAAATTGTCAATCATATATCCACAGATTAACACAATATTTCTTCAGAAAAGACACATTTTAATGAACTTCTAACTATAAAGAACTTGTGTAATAGTAAGTTGGCCTGACGTTTTACACATTCTCTTACACAGGCTCTCGAGCGGAAAAGCAGTTTGCTAACAGTTTTATTTTATTTGGATACAAAGTACTTGGTAACATTTAAAAATGATAACAGCTTGATAAAATGTTGAACTATTCAATTGAAACTACTACGGTCTTATTGGAATTTCCAATGTATTGGTCTTTACAAATTGGGTATACTAAAAACATTTGATTTTGCCCAAAGCCCTCTTCACCCTCCCCGTCCCCTATTTCGAATTGCTGATAAAATTACTTAAAATACTGCGATTGTTGTTAATAAGCTAATAATACTAATTTTATAAGAAAAACATTAAAAATTTAACTAGCTGATTTATTGGCAAATTATCAATTCTACATGAAGAAACTCACAGAGGATTCACCCATACATTAAATCTGAGCTCGGATTGACATAAGGGTAATGCGAAATTTAAGAAGTAATTATTAACGTGTTTCTTCTGTGTAAATGCGGACATTGCGTTGTGCTTAGATGTTAGGCTGAGCAGTAGCGAAATCATTGGTTGGAGGGCCTTCATTAACACTGCCAACGTTGAATGGAGCAGCTGGTTGCATGGCTATATTAACTGCACCTGTATATGGACTTGCTACATAAGCCAGCCCTGGCGGCATTGCGTACGGTTGGTAAGCAAGCTGTAAGAAAGGTACAGTTATTACATTATCATTATGGAAACAATCATTATTATACCCTAAACAACCCAGATAAACAACAACAAACAAGTAGGCACATCATGGAGTTACAGATCTCCTCCAAAATGTTGGGTATGTGATCAGTATGAGGTCATCACTCTTAAACGCAAAGTTTTAGGTACATGAAACTTGAATTTTAACGATCTCTTTTTTATATTATATTTTAAGACACATTAAGAATTCATTCACAATATTCATTCCTACCTGGTATGAAACTTTCATATAATTTGGCACAATAGCCAAAAGATTATTTTATTTTTCATCAAAGTTATAATTTGCGGTAATTTTGCTAAGCATTAAAAACCAGACACCGAAATAAAACCGTGAATGAATACGGCCAGTTTTGT
>KN894267.1:6835-20841 GCA_000934455.1 Apostichopus parvimensis
TGCCGTTGGAGTTGAGGGACACTTGCCCACCGGCTACGTACATAAAGTCATTCAATACAGCCACACAATGGTCGACCCTCTTCAAAGGCATGTCCGTAAGGTGCTTCCAAATAGCTTTGCTTTCATCGAACACTAAAACCTGCCCACTGACAGTCTGACGGGGAAGCTCACCCCCGACAGCGACGGCCACGTCGTTGCTGGATCTGAACCTGTTGCGAGGAATCTGGAATGAGTGTTGCCGCTGTGGGATGAGATGGTAATTCAACGCTTGCAATAAGAAATGGTGGCATTCCTCCTGCTCGAGCATGAAATCGTAGGATTGTACGTGATCGACCAGGTCTTTACTTTTGATTAACGGGAATCGGATGTGTTTGATGATCGACGGTGCGTGGAGTACTCTGCCGGCTTTATCATGAGTGATCCACTTTGCAGCAATTTTGAACAGCTGGAATTCCGACGTCGTACCGACTCTATCCTGAGACAAGATCTGTGAGAGTTCATCTGAGGTGAGCTTCTGAAAGGTGGTCGTCTCTGCGACTTCCACCAAGTTGTCGGCTATGAAGTCTTGTGCGTGGGCTTTCAAATGCTGGAATTCTGTCAGTGGGAAGGTGTTCGATAACTGTAAAATGGGGACGCAGTTCTCCAAGTTCACCATCTTTATTAAGTAACGAGCACAGAGTCCTGTCAGTTTTGGCATACGTAACTGAAGAGCTGTATTTAGAACTCTCTTGATATTTCCCAGGGTAAGGACGATCTTAGAAGTGTACATGTACTCAAGAACCAAATCGAGCCCATCTTGTGTCAGTTGACCGTTGAGCTTCACTTCCTTCACGTCCTCACTTTCCGTAAAAATTGTGCGGAAATATTCGCTGCAGGATGCTAGAACCACCTTCTGTACTGATATGTGATAACTTCCAACAAGGACGGTACAATCACACAAGATTCTTTGCTTCCATAGTTGGTGGAGTCCGTGAAGAAGATCAGGTGCGTGTTCCAAACACTGCATCTTCTGATCTGGAGTTGTTTTTTTAATGGTACTAGAATCCATTCTACTGCTTGTTAGTACATCCGTGTTGTTACACGTTGGTTGAACATTGTCTACATGAAAGAAAAATAACAAATGGAACTATTTTTTCACTAATTCTTATATACCCAATCATATCACAAAAAAAAGTATGTCCCTTGCTCTTATTTGGCTGATTGGTTTGAACTTGAAATTGGTAAATTTATGAATTTAAAGATCTATACTTGCTCATATGCATGAAAATGTTTGATAAAGTAACTCTAAGGCAATGGAGGCTGGGATTAATGGGGCCAGTCAAAATTAACTGTAAACCTCAACATGCAGTGTACAGTATGAAACTCATGTAAGACCAAAGCTTTACACAAAATGTTGCACAGAACTTATTAACATAGGCAGTACGTAGGCTAGGTGTCTATATTAATATATAGGCCAAGACTGAGTCTCTGACAGAAACAAAAGGGAAAACGTGAGGGCTGGTTAATGTTTCTTAAAAATAGCCAAACAATAGTTTCATTATTACATAAACCATTTCCAAGATACTAGCACCTACTAGTCTTAATGTCTGGAATGGTCCAGTAAGCCTAGTGGGATGAAGATATTGGTCTCTCGGTCAGATACTACAGTTAATTGTTAATCCATTGTTTTAAATACTCCACCAAGCAATATTCTTTTAACTTTGTGGTCTATAATTAGCCCTACGCCTAACTTAGGCCCGCCATTAGGCTTATTATATTAAGCAATTTACCTGCTGTCTCATTACTCAATGTTCGTCTTCGGTGTTCTTTTGCAAGTTGTTATTCCATCACTGGTAATGGTATCCCGACCTATGTTTAGTCATAGGCCTACGCCTAACTCAAAATTCAAATGTCTAACTAGCCTACTTTTTGTGTAGGCAATATTGTATTGCTAGCTTGTGTGGTTGTATTGATGTCAGTTAGTCACATTTTGAACTTTCAGTGCACAGACGTTTACGTACGTTGCTTAGCGCTAACTAGTCGCAGTGTACTGTGAGAGGAATGTACACCACAGAACATTGTCCATTCAAATTTCTTAGGAGAAAGAGAAACTTTTTGAGAGAAAATTTCAATAAGCATTATTTTAAATAGAATTTGAGAGCAATAAAATACATTTAATACTAAAAAATAAAATTATACCACTAAAATATTTATTTGTTAAATAAATACTTTTATTGCAAATATTGCAAATATTTTATAGACAATCTGGCAAACTAGGTTTTGTGAAAAGAGTTTCGTGGATTAGGTATGTCAGTATTCCATGTACGGAGGAGCGCGTGGTTAAGCACTGATGCCTGCCTACATGTTAATGCATATTATCGGCTCCAGAAGTTGTTGTTGACTTTGATTGTTAGAAAGCCAACGCAGAAACCCGATTATTGTTACGAATTATGGCCGGGGAGGTTTTCATCGATGCCTTACCTTATTATGACCAGGGTTATGACGAGCCAGGCATTAAAGAGGCGGTGAGAATTTGTTTCTAACCTGACAAGTGACAATACATTACTATACCCCTCTAGTTTAGGCTCTAGTGACACTCGCCTAGGCTACAGTACTACTTTACTTTACTATTACTAATAAAGTTCTAAACAAGTTAAGCCCTGCACCTAATCCAGGTCTAATAATTCTAGTAGTTTAGCCTAACTAGCTTTCCATAGCCTGAAGTCAGCCTAGCAAACTGCAGTGTAGTGTATGTCCAGTAACCTATTTTGATGATAACAATTGTGCAACAATTTTGAATGTGAAACCTATCAGTATGAGATTATAACATTACTGAGCTAAATACACTCATTAATATTGATGTTTAATTAATTTTGAGAAAGAAATTAACCATTTTGATTGCAGGCATATGCTCTCATAGAAGAAGAAACAAGGAGGTACAGACCAACTAAGAACTACTTGGAGTTGCTGACACCAATCGATCAACTACCATTTGAGACTGAATTATTGAAAAGGGAATTTGAGAGAATGTCATCTCGGTTACCTATGGAGTCACTGAGTATGAAAAGGTAAGATTCCCCCTACTGAAAACGTTTGTAATGGATAATTGTGTCTTGTGACATTAAGTTGTGAAATCAGCCTACCTGAAACTTGATCCGTCATTGTGGAATTGTTTGCTTTCTTTAGTATTAAACGTTACATATTTATAGACCTAACGTTCATTGTATTGTGCTTTCCATTTTCTTCCAGGTACGAGTTGCCACCACCTCCAATTGGACGCCAAAATGACCATTCTGCTTGGACAGAGTGTGTAGAGAATTCAATGGCACAGTTGGAGCACCAAGCAGAGAGGTAACACCCTTTCTCCTTTGTCCTTCATCTGCTTCCTCTCTTGATCCCTAGCTCTGTTACCCAAATTTTATACTTCTAGTGTCCATCATGTGTAACCTTTGTAATTTGATATCTTAACGACAGTGCATTAAATTTTGTGTGCATGTGCGAAAATAAATTTGAATTGAGTCGGACAGGTTAGTAATATGGGGGTCCTTAGATACAAATTTAATTATGATATATTTTGCAAATGATTAGGTTAACACCTTTGATTTTTGAGAAGTGACCCCTTTGAACTTCTGAGGCTTGTCTTCAAAGTCCTAACATACAGATCAGTAGGTCAGTTCCTCAGATACAACATAAAAACTAAAAGCCAGGAAAAAATAATACTTATATGACCGAAAATGACATGTTCACAATGCATTGCAAATGTCAAGGGCAAATTGTAATGAATGTCTTCTAAGGATACACAGTTTAAATATGAAGTTGAAAGAACATGTTTTAGTTGATTTATGAAAATGTATAAAAACAATGAACACTCAGCAGCATTAATTAAGGCTTGCACTAAAGAGATAATAATAAGAATAATAAATGGTACTTATAAGGCGCAAAAACTTCCGAAGAACTCAGAGCGCACAGACACAAGGACAAAAGACCACTCGAAAGAAATCTATGAATCGGGAAAAGCTTGACGGAAGAGATGTGTTTTCAACTTGCTTTTAAAATGAGAAAATGTAGGAGTGTTATGAAGGCTATTTGGAACTGAATTCCAAAGATTACAGTACATCATCATCAATTAAGCCGTGGAGTTAGAAGTGTTAGTCAAAAATTGTTTTCAGAGCATTCTAAGGGATATCAAATCCTTTGAGGTTATCAGGAGTTTGTCCCAGACTTTCAACCATGCAAAAGAATTTGTAGAAAAAATCCTTCCCTAGTAGCTCTGGTCCTCCAAATAAGTCCCAGGACTATTAAAATGAAGAATAGCTATCTCAGCATGGGTAAAATACTTTAAGACTGGCAGTAAAATGCTTGAGGAAATTTGATCTTGGTTGACCATAGTCTGTCTTTCTAGAATATTTGAAAGCAAGCTTGATGATGCTGTAAAGTTATCGATGAAAATCAAGACTTGAATAAATCACTGCATGTTTTTTCCTGTGCTTTATGATGATTTGATTTTGGTTTATTCATTTCACAGAGTTGCAAACTTGGAACTTTTATCAAAATACGGCAGTCTAACGTGGAGGATACACAATGAGTAAGTTTACACGTTTAATTGTGATTAATTTTTGCATTCCTTGCTGGAAGCACATCTTCTAACAGAAAAGGTAGGTTTCCTACCATCAGTGCAATAAAAAACTTTCTAATTACGTTTCATGGTATGCATTATATTATATCAACACTGTTTTTTAATGCAATCAGGGTTCGGTTTCTTCCGGAAGAAACCTATTTCTTCCAGGGACGTGGAAGAAACTGGAAGAAACCTGTTTCTTCCGGGTTTCTTCCAGTTTCTTCCGGAAGAAACTGGAAGAAACCGGAAGAAACTGGAAGAAACTGTGAAAATTGGCATATACGCAGCACAACCCATATACATGATAAAGAGACAAATAGTTTACCACCATCTGACTGAAATGCATACCATTGAAACAAATATGATATTTTTGTTTTGATTATAATTTTGGTTTGTTTTTCTACAACCAAAAGATGTTGCTTATAAATCACAATATTGAAGGACTACTTATCATCTCGCGATCCCCCATCAACCAGAATTGCATAACTGGCCATACTGTATGAATGATTAACCTGGATTGGCCCATGCACTGAGGCTTCAGGAGTAGAATGGAAAAATATGGTCATAGTGGTCAATGTTATCGTAGTAATGAGTGTGCATTGTAGTAGGCCTACACTAGTTTCCAGGGAACACTTGCGCCTCCACTCAGAAACTAGTTTTTAACTAAGAACTGGGCTATAATCAGGACCATTGTGGTCTGCAAAACATTGCTTGCCCATAGTTGTTCCCTGAATTGTCCGATGCTAGTAGCCTAGTACTATATTGTGTACAGTATATGCTGGAAGCAGGTCATGTGCTCCAAACCTAGATATAGACTATCTAGATGACACTATAGTGCTTCTTGTCCATTTATTACATAGTTAGAAATCATTGCAGGTTGTTATGAAACTTTATCAACAGTTTTTCCCAAAAAAATGAGTTTCTTCCATTTTGTCCGGAAGAAACTGGAAGAAACCTATTTCTTCAGAGTGGAAAAAAACGCGTGTTTTTCCGCGGTTTTTTCCACCCCGGAAGAAACCTGCGAACCCTGATGCAATATGAGGCACTCTGGTAAAAGTAGGCTTGTAGCATTCTGGTAAAATAAGACATGTTTAAATTAAATCGTGAAAGAAAACAGCAGCAGAAGCAACAACTTGCACTGCAGTAAGACTGAATCAACATCAGACTTTATATCTGCCGGCCAGCTGTGCCTATTTTGTGCAGATGTCTTATTGTCACTCTACGCAACCTGTGCTCATGCTCCCCCCCCCCCCCCCCCCCCCCGCCCCATTGTCTGACTTTTGATACAGGAAGTCACTTGAATGGTGGTGTTCCATTCCTTAATTACATGTCAAGAAGATTAGAGCGAGGATGGACATTCTGTTTATGACATGACCCATTTCCATTAATTATATGAATATCTTCTACTGTACCTACTAAAAATGCCAACCACAATAAGTTGCATCCACACATTTAGTACATAAGTAAGTTTATATATTTCTTATCTCCCACAGTTTACTCACAAAAATGTTAGATTGTGCCCAGAAACGGCTTCAAGCAATGAGAAAACAGATTCAAGAAATCAACTGGAACAGAAAAAATGATCAGGTCAGAATTGTTGCGACCGCCATTCTTAATAATCGCTTGCCGATGAATTAAATTTTGCTTGTTGTTTGTCTTTGACGTTCTAACTGATGAGGATATGTTATTCATTGTCACGTTATGATTATTAAGCAAATCCATTGACTTTGTGCTTGGATATTTTATAAGCAATTATTAATTGCTTTGAAAGATACAAAGATCCATCACCATCTTACCTACTCAAAATGAGAGGACTGCACATGGTCCTGTCATAATAAATTATATTTAATCTATCTAAAGAAGCGAATATTGTTTCACAAGCCTTGCACAGTTATGTTATGTTTCCTGTGTCATTATTTTTTGATGAGTTTGTTTTCCCTGCTTCATTTTAATGAGTTTACTGCTTTGTAATTTTGTGTTTCCAGCTTTTGGTTGATGCTTATAAACTGTTTGATTCCTGATCCTTCCTTTATAATTTCCTGCTGCATTATTTCATATGTCCGACTGCATAATTTTGTGTGTCCGACTGCATTATTTTGTTTTTACCATTTTCATTATTTTTTCTTCTCTGGTTCATTATTTTGTACTTCATATTACATTATTCAGCACTTCACATTTTTTTTTAGAATATGTAGCTTCATCTCTTTCGTTTTGTTCCTATGTTATTCTATATGTTTTCATTTTATTTTGTGCAGATGGAAGCAGGTAAGACCCTGAAGGTACTACAAGAGAGGTAAGTTTTTGACTTTCATTGTTGATTTGCAAAATTCATGACCCTCTTGTCACTCTATGTGACTCGACTTCATTAAAAGAAAAGTTTAAAATAAAAGGGTATCAAGTTTTAGAGAATTTTATCATGTTGGACCCTGTTGTCTAAATGAAGCTAAACGAATATTATTGTTTGGATGAAAAAGCATATCAGTTAGCAGCATAGCAAAAGAGATTACGATTAAATGTTTTGGCCTGAACAGAGAAGCTGATATTTCAGCCATCAAACTTGTCTTTGTAGAATGACGTTTAGATATAACACGTGTACTATCTTCTGTCTTTCTTTTTCTTCTTCTGGTATTCCTTTTTCTTAATCTACAAATTTACGTGTCCTTACATTCTTGGTATCACAGTTGGGTAAAGCTCGTCACGAAGAATTACGAAATCGAGCGAGCCTGTCAAGATCTGGAACAGGAGCTAGAGAAGATGAAGAAGAGGCAGGAAGAGCTCCGACAAAAGAAGAAGAAGAGGAGACGGGGGGAAGACAGGGACGAAGTCATCGAGATCGATGAGGACCAGCCACGTAAGAAGGACAAGGAAGAGACAGAGGAACCCCAGCAGGAGAGACAGAGGGTGGAGTTTAGAGCCGAGGATTATCCGGAAGAACTGCTCTGAATTATTTACTGAGATAGTTACCGCAAGAAGGAAAGTCAACGAAAGAATGAAGCATCGTTCGGTATCGAATGGTGCCTGAAAGATGCAGCAGAGTGTCCATGTTGGTACAAATCCGGGAAAAAGTGGTTCAAATTTGAATGAAAAGTATTTCTGCAAGGCTAGTAGAGACATCAAAAATGGTTTCTAAACCTGACAAAAAGTTGTTTGAAAACTAAGTCAGTGTATGTACTAGATGGTAACAAGTAGCTTCTACAGCCAGTGTTTACAGGATTTAGACTTTATCTTTTCCAAAAATTAACTCTTCTACCTGCTTGCAAAGTTCTTGGTCAGCAAAAATGACCATAATTTTGCTGTTATATAACTCTTGTAATTATAGGGCATAAACCATGTAACTTAAAACTCATGGATGGTCTGTTCGTGGAAGAATCATCTCAACCTTCGATGGTCTGCTTGTACCTCAACGTCACCCAGTGTTGTATCAAGCCACGACTCAAGTCACCTAAATTTAAAAAGAAAAGTGACTTTCCTGAAAAAGAAATGGTACATTAACTCAAAAGTCAATCAAAGAGAGTCAAATAGACTTGGGACAAATAACTGTTTTGACTCCGAATTCAAATGAATTGAAACTTGACAACTAAATGGTGTTATCCATCCTTTGCTGATCTGGTTGTGAGTTGAATAGAAAGTGCCCTATTTTGTTAATGTAGCATTTTGCAGGGAAGTGTAAGTAAAATCAGGAAATATTTGCACATGTATCCGTAACCTTCCATCTACCAATACATGTAATAACAACCATTTGGTTGCTCCTCGGAAGAACCAATCCACAAAATTATGTGGCCTGCGGGTTAAACAGGTGAATTAAGGCAGAATTATTTTCTTGATAAGTTGCCATGTCATAGTACAAGGCCAAAAAAAAAATTGGAGTGATAGTTATGTTTCTATAGCCATTCTAGTTTTCACTATATTCAGCTTTAAGTTATGCTTAATTTCTGAAATGGACCTTTAAGGATAATTTAACTATGAAGTAGGCTCCTCAGTACAGGCATAAATGTTAATGTTAACTTAATCCATTGTTTTAGAAATTCTAATATCTGAACCAAAATGATGTTCTCAAAATTTCATGTAAATAAGAGAGCACCCTTGGACGACATCCAACACCATATGTCCTTCACCGATTTTTAGCACATTGTAAAGATGTCATGTGAGGCCATAAACCTGTTTATGTTTTGCCATTGAGTTTTGTGTTGTAACTGACCTACTGGTATGTGTATTAACCTAAATAGTCCAGTCACTTTAACTGATGAGCCATAATTGTTTAAGAGATCATCATTTGTCAAAAATTAAAAGTGTTACAGAAAAACAAACCAGGACGTATGGCAGTGGTTTTTGACGGTCTACAAAAATGTGTTATACTCATTTTATGTAGTATTGTTTTAGAGTTTAAGAGACTGGAGTACCAAAATATGTTTTCTGGTTGCTTATCTATTCTTTAACGGACCAGTATGGTATCCCAGATGATTATGAAAGATACAATGCAAAGTGCAGTTTAAGCATATCCTAAAGTTTGAAATTGTACATGCCTCATTATGGTTTAGGCCACATTGTCAGTTACTGCTTTGATAAAATCCAGCAATTAAGTTTTGTAAAAAAACATTCTGTATATATATTTTTTCCAACACTGATAAGAAATACAGTGACAATCGAGTAATATTGTCTGTGTGATTTTCTTTGCAAATTGTACAAATTTTTATTTTTCCCGCTATTTATATGGTCCAACTATTCATGATAAGGGCACCTTCTTTTGTCTGTCGCCCTTTGACAAGCATTTGCCACTCCCAAAACTTTTAACTTCCCACTTCAGTTCACCATGATTGTTTACTTACAATATAAGCTAGTCTATTGAAAGTGTGGTTGATTAAAATATTTGCGTATCGAATTTCCTTGAAACTAATTTGATTGAATCCTTAAATAGGAACTATAGCCATTTTCATTGGCGATGTTTGAAAAGTTGAAATTTTAAGGTGGCATACTCCATATAGAGTCTATACCAATCCGCCATAGTGTTCTCAGAAGAAGTGCCGAAAAGCCCACAGGAGAACTTTTTTTGGGGGGGGGGGGGGTGGGTGGGGGGATATGTTATCAATCAGGATCTGTTTTCTGTGGCTTGGTTGTCAGAGAACACAAATGGAAGTATAGACCTATGTGGTGCAATAATTGACGCATTTTAGGTCACTTTAGGCCTCCCAGGGTCAGCATTCGAAATTGTTTACATATAAGTAAGGAGGCTTGCTCTACAAGTGACGAAAATGTCAGGTTCTCATTGAAAAAAGAAAAATCTTCAGGGTCATGATACGGAAAGTTGTAGGTGCCATGAGTGGCCAAACTTGTCAGTTATCGGGTTTAGCTAGTGAGAACTTCTACAAGGAAGTAGAGACTACATTACTTTAACGATTTAGTGTCTAAGTCAACGGGGAAACTAAATGGAGTATGCTACCTTAAAGACTTGTTGCCATCGAAATATACATAATACCACGCCAGTGCTAGTTCCTGGTACCTTAAATGAGCTCTGGGTGGATTGGAGGGTGCCCTTTCACTAGTCATTATTTAGTGTTTGTACACCTACTGTCTGCACAGAAACCGCACAAATTTAAACAGCTACAAGTCTACTCCTTCCTTGTGTAACGTTAAACTGAACTGATTTCAAACATGATGTGCCCATTTAATAAATTCATCGATGCGTGAAGGTCGTTGAAAACTCGTATACCTTTTGTCGTTAGTTTGGTAAGTACGCGGTATGTTTTTTGGCAATGATACTGTTTAATACGATGTGTCCATTTTAATACGGTGTGTCAGAGATACCAATCGACTTTGGTGATTTAATTGGCTGGAGTTTTCTGCAATCATTGTCAATTGTTGTCGTCGGCATCCCACGTACTGTACTGAAGTAACCCTGAAGAATACTGGCATTGCAATGCTGCCGTGAATTGTGCCAACTAAAACTTAGTGAAACCTTGAAACAAACATCACCAAGAATTGTAAGTTGGACTATAACCTCAGCTTTTTTTCTTCTTAAGAGAATTTACAACAGTTTATATCTTCGTGTTCGTAATTGACATTTTTAACAGCCAATATATTACATCTGGTCAGATTTTTATGATTTTTGTTGTTTTCTACGAAGGTCACAACGTCGGTATATAAAGCGATTGTGTCTAGAACTTCCTCGAAGATTACTCCAAGAAAAATGAACAACATACCGCAAGACGTATAAGCCTCAATGTCGCCTAAACTTGGAAATTGGAAAAGTCAGTGTTAACAAATAGGCGGACCAAGGAAACGTTATTTTCTACATTGATTTGCTTCGCACACGAAAGCAAAATAAGCTGAAAAACAGCGTTTTGGGGATAAATATTAACGAAAAACCTTTGCGTTTCAGTAACGGTGAAAACGTTGTAGTGCATGAGAAAATGTATATTTTTCAAATAGAGCATTGTTTTCAAATGTTCCACATTTTACTTATTTCGGACCACATTTGACTCAACAAACGATGCAACATAGCCGGTATGTGATAAACACATAATACTGTCATATGAAGTACCGTGAAAGGTTTAGTGTCATCGTTACGTCAGTCTTAAAGGAAACTGAAATCTGTACTCAAAAACGTGACGTTGTGTTATCGAGTACCATATCTACTGATCTGCCCCTATTCGGACAGCTACAATATCATTCGACCATCACCGGAAGTATTAGTGCGCCAACCTTGTTAAAGGACGAAGGGAAATTGTAAATGAAATTACACGATCATACGTCATCATTGACGTAGAACAATAAAGCCCCATTTAAAACGAAGCATAGTATACCGTTGTTTATTCCGAGAATTTGAGTTTCGATCGATCGACGGAATATCAACTGACCATTGTACTTAAGTTATCATCATGTTCACCTTTCTGATCCTACTTATAACGTTAGATTGTGCCATGCTGTCTGCGCAAGCGCAACAGTTGACTGTAAGCCCTATTAATGAAATTCTTTTCGAGGGACGACCGTTACAAGTGACATGTGTAACCACACTGGATGATGTATCCTGGTGGAAGAATGAAGTCAAAATAGCGGAAGTAAATAATGGTGTAAAAGCTGTAAATTCCTCGGTTCAAAATATTAAATTTGTACGAACCAAGGAGTCTTTCACAATGGAGTTTGAATCACTGAGAGAGACCGACAGTGGTACCTACACTTGTAGTGCATCTGATGAGAGTGTTACCCTTAATGGTACTGTGGAGATTGTTGTATATCACAATGATCAGTGCATTACTGCGTTGTCTGGAAGACTAGAATATCTTGTCAAAACGGGGATTGACACTCTGATTGTGGCTTGTTTCTATCCCATCGTAGAAAACACAAGCTCTGTATGGCTTACTTCCAATTGGAAGGAGATCAATATACTCGCGTCAATAGTAGATCAATACATTAACACAGTCATTGGATTCTACAATTTTAACCAAACTAACAACGGAACTACCCTGAATTGCTTTGTTAATGAAACAGGTTCACCTACTTCTCTTTTCTCTTGCTCCGTTGGACCTATATATTTCTACGAGAGCCATTTCGTTAGAATCAATTCTTCTAATGATGGTATCGTCGGCAGTAAAGAACAGTTGACGTTGTGTTGTCGCTTAGTCCCTCTAACAGCTGACGCAGAGTTTCGTTGGGACGTACCACCGCAAGTAGGGATGCTTGAATTCGCTGTATCAGAAGGTATGTCATGTTTGACGATAACAAATTTCGAAGTTGCAGAAAGCGGGTTGACTGGTATAGTCTTGACATGTATTGGTAACGTTTCCGATTCGTCTTACACTGATGAATATACATTCTCTGTGTTACATGAAGCTACTACTGAAGCGATTGACAAAGGTACAGATTCCAGCAAAGCAGACGGACAAACAGACGGAGGTATAAACACGTTAGTTTTAGTTATTATAGTGCTTTCAATAGTAGTTGTAATATTCATCCTTGCTCTTTTACAACTAGCGATTGGTGTATAATACGAAAGTACGATCGAAAAAGAAATCCCACTTCTGACACCACTTCAAAGCAAAATCAAAATGATAATGATAATGCTGGATTCGACGATAACAGTGCTTACAATAAAATATTCAGACATGAGCTTCCGACATCACCACTGGATAGACGCTTCGAAATTAACGATGAAGATATTAACAGCTCCGATGAGACTATCGAAGAGATTGGAAATGTAAATTTGAGACACCACCGTCTTTCAACAGTTAGCACATTTTCTGCTGTTGGTTCCTACAGTTCGAGTACACGCTCGCCACCTGTGTTTGGTCAAACTGATTCTCTTTATCATGATTTGCCACCTATTGATATACCCATTTATGCCCATACAAAAAACAAAAACAAAAGACGGAGAAGTTCTAGTCATAGCAATAATGAGCCTACCTCTGGTCAAGACTCACCGCAGCAAGTGGATGATGAGAGTGGTATCAGCATTTCCGATAATCGAACTGAAGATGACTATTTTGAATTATCAGAATTTGGAGATATTGCCAGCACAGCATGTTAATTTAATGGACAAACACACAAACACATATCTATCTATCTATCTGTCTATCTGTCTATCTATGAATGCGAGATTTTTTGGCAAACGGCATCGGAGAGCGAACTCTGAACAAAATATTCTGTAGTATTTTGGGGTAAATCTCTCGTAACACTATTCCTTGCCAAAGGTCACAGAGTTATACGATGTAGTCTTTGTATACTGGTAAGGTGTCTCACATAACTTATGGCATGTAGGTTTACAACATCTATTGAACGGATAAAGGATATTCGGTTTGTATGGAGTGATTCTGCAGTGGAGTCAAGCTCCATCGATTTTGTTTACACCAAATATGATGTTTGCTTTCCACACGAAAGAATAGATTTCAAGAAACAAGATCTGAATAACAGCACGATTTGTGAATAACGGGTGTATTTGCTATTGAAGAACAAAGAAGAAGGAATAATTATTAGCTACGCAATTCTAAAATCAAGTCATCGCACATGCATTATCAAATACTGTACTGATCTTTACTAGCGTCTCTTTCTACTAGAGACTATATGTATTTAACAGAGCCGTAGACTTCTATGTTAGGCGGTGGGTGTTTGTCAGTAGTAAACAAGTTGTGTTTGTTCCTTGTACCATGTTACGAACCCGGAACTTGCAAGGGTACAGGCGTGTGTGTATAGGTTGGGGGATTGGATTGTCATCAACAGAGAGTATACACGTAAACAGCAAACCTAACGGAGTGTGTTAAGCCTATACTGTTTGTCGGGTAGTCCTTCGAATAAGATATAGGCTGATCACAAATACGATCAGTTATATATTGAAGAAAGTAAATATGACAATTAGATTTATGCTTCTCGTATATATGTTACAGTATGTCTTTGTACATTTATTGCATTTTGGTTGTAG
>KN894274.1:0-10100 GCA_000934455.1 Apostichopus parvimensis
TTAAGTAGATGAATCGGTACTCTTCTGAACTCGAGGGTAATTAGCTTCGAACGCTAATTGTTTCAGTGTGAACTGTCAAGCCATGCAGAAGTCTTTAGGAGGTGTACATGAACAGTCTTCTATATATACTTGTAATATAATTAGCTATGATTCTTGGTTAAATAGTGTAAAGTATGAAGGAGATGGCAGGGTAGAGATAGATGATGGCAGCTAGGGTAGGTGAAATGGTGGTGAAAGGCGAATAAGCCCAGCACTCAGACCTGACAAAGAGGGGGTGGGGAGGGCTTCAGGGGAATGCCGCTATAGCCCCTTAGCCAAGGCAAAATGTAGACTTAAAAAAACAGTTGACATAATTTTCCCTGGGGCCCAACATGGCTCTGAAGTGCTCCGCTACAACTCATTGTTTTTACTGCGATCTATGGTGACAGAGATTTTAATGTCCATGCTCTAAAGATATGGAACAGACAGGCAGAATATCAAGAAAAGTCATTATGAAAAATTCAACATTATCCTGAAAGACCCCCCTCCCCTATTTTCTCTCAAGAGTAATTTTTAACTGTCCCTTTCATTTTACTTCAGCACCTTATATAGCCGCAGATTTTGACTTTCAGTAAATTGTCATGGATTGATTGATTGGTTGGTTGTTTGGTCAGTGAAGTTTGGCTGATCAGCTGGATCAAAAGGCAACATTCTTGCATGTTCCAAGAAGTCAAGAAAGACTCCACTTAAATTATTAACATGTTCATAAGAATCAGAATGTAAAAAACGTCCATAATGTATATAGGTACAATTTATCCATCCTTTCCTTCTAATTCTCTGTACCCATTTTTTCACTTGTTCTTTTGTAAATTAATTTACTTTCTTTGTAAAGTGCCTTGAGCAGTAACTTTTGTATACTGATTTGGCGCTATATAAGTCTCATTTATTATTATTATTATTATTATTACCCAGAGTGCAGGTTTGGTTTACCCACATGTGAATGTAGTATATTGAATCCCAGGTATATCTGAAGGAGGAAGTAAAAGATTACCAATTTGACCAATCTTGCAATGCTTGTGTAATTTAATAGACTCTATTCCTTTAAATATTGAATAAACACACGGAAAGAAACTTTCCCATGGAAATATCTATCTGCATCCTTGATGGGTAATCAAATCAAAATATAGTTACCTCGGACAGTCTAATAAATGTAAACAATTAAGCTTTTTTTTTGCATGTGGAGGACCACTTGAGCATAAAATGATGGGGATTGCGTTGTACGGTGATTAAACAAGGGGTATTTATGATTCTTCGAATTTGGGTAAGCAATCAATTTTGTTTTTATTTAAATGTACAGTAATATTAAACATATAATCTAGAATAGTATTCTTTGGATAGCTGCACAGGGGAGTATTTACCAGGTTTATTTTATCTATGACAAATTACTGATATCTTTGTGTATCAACAATGACACTTTTTCGCCCACAACAATGTGCGGGCTGGATGAAACGGCTTACGTTAAATTCTTTTATGACCTTCAAACCATATTTAAATAGGGTCATAAAATTAGAGGAAACTCCATTATCATGCTTTAAATCATATGTGACGATCTGCTTGTGGACATTTTGGTTTCATTTCAGAAACAGAAATTCAAAAATTTTAGTGTGAATGACCTGAATGAAATGAAATTTGAAACTATGAAGGAATATATGTAGTTAAAAACTCCTGTTTCTTCATTTTAAGGGAGAACATTGGAACTCTGTTCTTTCTTGCTGATTCATAGAAAAGTCTCGCCTTCTTTGAAAAGTACAAGAAGCTAGCTGTAATAGGTCATCAAATGCCAATTGGCTGTGATATTGCCTTTATCTGGATTATATATCTCGCTAATTCTTCCATGGTATTTAAGTAAATTGTAGTCAGCATATTTAGAATCATACAGTGAGAGAGTGGGGGAGGGGAGGCCTCACTAAGGTAAAGAACAAGGCAAGAGAACTTTTTTTATAAAGATTTCTTTGGAACTAGATTCCAAGTGATTATAATAAACAGGTATGTATGTCATTTACTGATGGGTTTTCTCATGCAAAAGGTGAGCAGACTTTATTTGCAGTCCCATACACAGTGCATGTAGCATCAGCAGCAATGATTATAGCAATCATTTTATCAGCCAAATCTTGATTACTAGTGAACAATATACTCTTCTCAAGTAAATTAAGGCTGATATTGACAGTGAATATGTTACCTCATGTTTTTTATCTAATGTATATAATGAAAGTAATCTTGTAGCTGTAAACATTCAAATTCATGCTAATGATGATTGAGAGTTTGCCAAATTTATTTGGCAACATCTGGCCACATACTAGAGCTAATGTTCAACACATTCCATATTTTGTTGTTACCAAGTATGAACAGGCACAGTACAATTAGCACTGATTATATGTGATGCATGCATGTAAACATCATATAGATCTATATATAAATATCATATATATCTATATATATATTTATATCTTGTAAGCTTACTTCAAATTCAATATCTGTTAGATACTTATGGAGAATGTACAGTTATTAATGAGAAACAGACCAGAAATAAAACTGTACTGTAGTATCTGGCAAAATATCAAACCACAAAGAAAAACAATGGTGAAAAGAAACCTCATTAGTATTAGATTGGAATCAACAGGGGAATCCCCATTGATTTTCAGACTGCATTAAAATCTGTACTGTGTTTTTTTTAATGGTCATTACTATACAGTGAAAATATTTGTAATAAAAATAAGTTTTTCTACCTATCAGGAATCCTGATAGTTTTTGATCAGATAGCAGATTCATCTTCAAAGTCAAACTAACTGGTCATGCTAGAAGATCAAACATCAGGTCGCTATGGTGATTTTAACTATAGTTTTCCAATACTCACAGTGTATAGTTAACCTAAATTGAAATTGGTTTTTAAGCTCTTTCTCTCTCTCTCATTCCTTCAATGTACTATACAAACAGTGTATTTTTTATCATTATTTTCAAAGCCATACGTGTAAAATGTCACTCAAACCACTGCGACACCATATTTGCAATGTACAGTGTATGTAACTACATATGTATTATATTTCACACAGTGTTTGTTGTTAACACCAGCTGTTGCAGTACACACTGTACGTATACTGTACCAACAGATTTCTCAAAAATAAATCTCGTGAAAGAATGAAATAGCATCGAATCTCCTTTACGCAACATCTTAATTACTCAGGTTTGTTTTCTTCTGATATCTTTAATGTTTGTGTTCAATTTAAAGTCTTCATATTCTAATTTGCTTATTTAAATCAGAAATATGACCTTGGTGGCCTGAAGCAAAGACATGCATTACCAGATCAGACTACCACCTTCACCTTCCCTACACCTCTCACTGCCCCCCCCCCCTTTCCTCCTTCATATCAGACCATGTACCAACTGCCCCACACACTTTCTTCCATGTTTATCGACCCATTAAAATTGTATGGAGCTTCCAGTGTAAATGTAATCTGTTGATCTGTGTACATGTACTTCTACATATAATTCCTTTTCTGACAAAAGCATTACAGATCCTATGATCAGTAGTGCTCATCCTTAAGTATTGAACCCTCCATGAACTGGACATGTAGATAAAATTACATCTCCGATATATGCAAATTGATCTCCATCACTGCGTCCATCTTTCGTGTACCTCGGCCTGATGTCGAGGCAGCGGTTTTTACCCGCAAGGCATTGATTTGCATTAAGAGAGTCCTTCAGAGTGACCAGGTTACAAAAATGTTAATTAGTATACACTTGAAAGCCTCCCCATCACCATCCTATCAATAAATGGGATTAATTAGCCGAAAGTGAGAGGTGATGCAGCTTGTAGCCCAACAGCGGAGCCTAATGAGATAATGAAGCAGATTGCTTTACAGGGGGTGGGATTGAGAAATGGAGAGATCATGCCTGATCATCCTCTTAGGTGGAGAGAGAGAGATTGAGAGAGAGAGGGGAGGATGGATTATGACTGTCAACTGGTCAGTGAAGCTTTTACAAGAAGAATTTGTGGGATTATACGTATTCACAGACATGGAGATATGAGTATCCAGACTAGGCTACAACAGAAAGCAATTAGAATTTCAAAGGCACTCATCATAGGTATGAAAATAGCTAATGCATATATTTACAACGGAAGGTAATGTATTCTTTCGAGTCCATGTCGTAATATAACCCCCCCCCCCCCAATATACATAACTTAACTGTAATTGATTGGTCATTCTGTATGTACTTCATTACTCTTCTTACAGCACAAATGCTTGAAGAGTTCTTTTTGATATATGTCAGTTCTGTTTCATTTTGAAATATGTCAGTTCCGTTTATAGTATCTTGTGTCATATTTCAGAGGAAAAAGTGTTTAATGATTTATTAAGAGAGGGTCGTGGCAGAGCTTGTCATATCTTCAGTTCTTTTTAAGTGGTATTTTCCTGGTTTATATTAAATAGGTGTTTAAAGGGGGACATACATCAGTTGTGCTGTCAGTGATAGATTGGAAATTAATTATACATGTACGACTATACATGTTGCTATTACCATGATCACAAAATAACTAGTTCAGATCAACACATCATACAACTTTTTAAACTTTTGGTTTGTGGTCGAAAAAACATTATTAGATCATCACCCGTGTGTCTTCACATACATTACCCCAGGTAATATGCTGTGATGTCATTACCACTATTACACCTAACGACCAATTAAAGCCTCACAACTAAAATGAATAATTAGTGATCAGTAGGGTTTGTAAACGGGCCTTATTTTATAACTACAGAACTGAGAAACATGAAGAACTTGGTTACAGATCGATGGATGGCCAGTTATGCGTTACTGGGGGAATTTTCTATTGTACATTTAAAAGGAAAGAAGATATCATCGTAGTCACTTCAGAATCTGTGTAAATTAAAAGAAAAGTCACATGCTCATCACTTGAAAATGAAGCCTAAAGGTTTCGAGTGAGACTTCTAAATTTGAAGAAGATAGCACAAAAGGATGATCTTTCAAAACACTTTTAAATTTATATCAATCTTTCAAGGACTTATTCATACGCTATGAAAGCTTAATTTTCATTTTGAAATGCTGACGTTTGCTGTTTAATCACAGTAGATATACATGCATCAGCAAAACTGATACATGTCATTGCAGATTTTGTTTACTCAAAAAGTTTGTCTTCATTCATTAGGTTGATTGTTTTTTGTCGCATTTTTGATTTTCTTTTATCGCATTTGTCGCATATTTTGCTTCTTAATTTAGTTGATTGGGTGTGTCTGACATTGTTGCCACAGTTAGGACGTCTTTCCCTTACCTTCGCTGACTTTGTTGGCCGGTCCTTATATCAAAAGTTGAATTATCAAATGTTGTTAATGTCTTTCTGCTCATCGTGGAGGTCTCTTTAATTGTTATGTTGTAAGAATTTTGTAGCTACAAGGATATAGCAGAGTTTTGTTTATATGCACATATTTCGTATCCTAGCTTCTACATATCCTACAGGATCGTACACCAAGTTGAAAGGTAGGTAATTTCATAATGTGACGACACATTGTTATCTTCTGGAAGAGAGAAAACAGTCAGGGAGAAAACATGATGGATGTCATTTTGTGATGACTTAAATTTCCCAAATTATTTTGCAAAACATTCAGTTGTTTACTGTTGCTTCAGTTGTGTAGGTCAAAAGTTGATAGGCTTATGGTGTACAATGACAAAAGTAGTTTTGAAAAGCGAAATAACAAAGCTGTAACTGAATCTAGTGACATCTTATTGGCAACTTTGCTATATAATCATGTGTTGTGATATTGGTATTTCAGTCAACCGTTGCTTTCAGAAGGAATATGTTTTTGAAGTATTCAGTGAAATCAAGTAATTCATTCCAGGAGGCTCTCTGCAGCATTAGCTGTGCATATCACTACATGGTGCGTCCTGTTTTCTATGCTAATGTACTATATATATCACAAGCACTATAGGGACACTGCAGTCAGGGATTTATATGTCAACTCTCAGTAGGAATGGAGGAATTTTAAGTGCTGTCCTTCCTCTGTTGATAGGAGGCAGTAGGTCCTCGAAAAGGTAAAAGATGTATTCAGTCTTTTAGTAGGCTACACAGTCCAAGCAGTAATAGTAGGTGTATATGCAAGATATCTCCAGTGGACTGTTGCTCAACTCACTGGTCAAAACAACAATAGAGGATTTCTGTTGGTCATCTAGGGATTTGCAGATTCTGTTTGTGTCTGTTGTCAAGCTGTGACCTTGAAAGATCTAGGCTTTACCTCCATTGTCTAAATTACCTCTGTTGCCATGGGAATGTGATTGTTCATTGTGTAACACTCTTGGATAGTAAGTGAGAGAAGGTAAACCTTTTTTTTTTTTTTCATTTTGTTTTTCTTCTTCTGTTGAAATGATTTCTATGAATTTGTGAATTTTATCTCTTTTTTAATCTGCACATATCATTTCTGATTTCTAGTTTGGTCACATTCTAGTTAGATACATATTGATATTAAATACATCTCCTGTGGTAGATGTAACAATGTGTTCTTTGTTTGGAACTTCTGTGCAAAAGATCATGACCAGCTGATATGTATACACCCACCCCCAACCCCAACCAATTATCTAGTCAACATAATTTCCATTTGTAAACATTCATAGGAAAATCAGAGATGTTCTTGTTTGTGAAGAATATATGCGAGGAAATATTTTCTTTTGTTAGTCATAGTCGTAGTGCATTTTCTGTCAGATATGACGTTAAAATTAATGTGATAATGTGAATGTAATGTAATGTAATGTAAGAAAGTGTGTAAAATAATTGTAGGTTCTGAATATTAGGTGAACTTTGACCTTCTGCTGATCTTTCTTTGTTATGGTGGTAGACCTTCATTGTAAAAGTTCCACATGGCTATTAGACAGACTAGATTTCTCAAGAGCTATGTTGTTCAATTGCACTGAAACCATATGTACAGTAAAATCAATGTCATTAAACAGTGTAGTATGTCATAAAATGTTTGTACAGGAATAAAAAAAAATTCATGTTTCATGTAGCAGGGATCACTTTTCGTTCAGCGATCACTTTACACTAATCATATTAAAAACTCCCATGTTTCCTGGTCACTGCCATGCCTAATTGAAATCTTTTGATTTGATTTGATCTGAATCAAATTGAAATTGTGTTTACATTAGAAACTTTTCATGTGCAACAGCTTTGTATGGAACTCTGAGACTGTCTGTATGTGTATAATCATTGTCTAGACTATATATACAATCTGTTTTAAGACAAGCAATGTTTCCTGTTTGAACATACAAGATGGCATCATTCTGTATTAGACATACACTGTAATAGGATCAGCCATGCTTGTGCTTCTATAACCACTACGAGAACTAAATATCTTTTTTTCCCCTAACTTTCCATTTTTCTGGAAATGACCATTTTTGTTCAGATCTTCAAATTTATCTTCAGTTTTCTTCTAACCATGTATATATATGTCTATATTTCTATATATATTTATAATATACATATATTGTGCAAATTGATATCACTCGTCTTGTTTTACATGTTTCATATAGACATGCGTCCTTTTACAAAATGCATGGCTGCAGTTACATATCAGACAGCCAGGGAAGTTGCTTAATCAACTGAGACGTTTTCCCACGAAAGTATTTTTTTGTCCGATGATGACTTGATTCGTAGGGTAAAATGGTGACTTCTCACCTGTAGTCGATTTCACTTTCCAAATGATTGCATGAATATAAGACTTATTAGGTAAAATTGAAACTGGAGTCATTTGTGACCCAGCATGGGCCCAGCATGGTGTTGTGATGTGTCATAGTGTACAGTTTTTGAGGTCAGTTTTTTTTATAGTCGAGGAAGCGGGAACATATGTCGACCTCACCGTTTCCGGTCCTGCAGTGGTCTTTCCAATGGTTTATATATTGATATTGCTGTTTTCCAACAATGTCCTCCCACAGAAAACAAATGGAATCATTGTTTATATGTATATTTTTAACGGTTATTGGTGTAAGTTGTGATCTTTAATGTGTTGTTAGTAGCCATGTGTGCATGGAATGCATAAAGGTAACATTATTTTCAGTTGTGGCTGATATTTCAATGGGTCCTTTCTTTCAAAAGTTTTGTTTTCAGCAATGTGCTTATGTAATTATCGGTATAATTTTCATTCTTAAGACCAGCTGATTGCCAGATGATTTGTAATCTTTCCTCTGAGAATTAAAGAGGCTGCTTGTATATTTTGAAAGTACGAAAGAAGGATGTTTTGCTCATAGAGGAAAGGGATTGCGAAGGCAAAGTTGTTATTATGCAGTCGCATGATTGAATTAGCATATTCAAAGTATGAAAATGCTATATGTTTAGCACATGTGTATCAGACACACTCCTTCATTGATATTGACTGTGCATTCTTCCATTCAAATGCTAGGAGGTGTTTCCCCTTTTGCCAACCCTCCTTCCTCAAAACAAAAACCGTACCAGAGCTAGTTATCAGCCTATAATCAATGATATATAATATATTATATATTGTTAAATATAATAATTCAAATTAGATGAGACTCTTAAAAAAGAGGTTAAATTTTTGAATCTATAAAAGAAATGTTGTAACAAAAGTTGAACAAGCATGCTGACCAGATATTTTGTAGTTTACACAATGTATGTTGCAATTTATTACAAATGGCTTGCTATTAAGGTAAATCCCTTTGTCCCTTACACCCCCTCTCCCTCCCCCACCTTTCCTCACATTTTCATCACCCCCTCTCCCTCCCCCACCTCAAGATTTTGCTCCCAGACTTGGCGCTGCCACATACTGCTGGGTTTGTCTTAATATGTCATTCTGTTCCACCTTCTTGCAGATCCATGAACTTGGCAGATTTCTTGGCTCAAAGATTAGAATATTCTGATTTCTCTTTGGCTGGGAATTTGTTTATGAAAATGTACCCATAATTTTCAAACCCTAAGGATACAGAAAAATATAGATGTAATGCCAACAAATTGTTAAAAAAAAAGGAAAATAAGGGGGTGGATTAGAGTCACATGACATCACAAAACTATGCCACTTTACCAGAGAATGATATTGACAAATTTTCTTTTCGGGGTTACTGGGTGATAACTTTCTCTGACCTTTTGCTTTTTTTGTGATGTCACCAGGGAATTAACGATTCCTGTAAATACAACCCTTAGGGGCTGAAATAACAGGTAACAAGTATGACCTGTCTTGAAGGACAGGAGAAAGAGAGATAGGAAAAAAAAACTCATCTCAAGTTCAGTTTTGGCCTTGATCCTGATCTTAACATGTACCTACATGAGAGCTATTTGAAACCAGTATTTCTGAAGTCTTCCATATGGTTTGGAAGACCAGGATAGATTAGGAGTCTTGTACCTCTCTCTACAGTAACTGTGTTAGTCATCATGAAAAGCTGCTGCTGGTGTGTCACATATGAGCTCGGACTGGAAAATATAAACATAAATAGGAATTGGATTTTGTAAACTATACTTGAAAAAGCGGATTTTGAAAGTTTTACCTTTGGGAATGGATCAAGTTTAATCAGGTAGCAAAATATGCATATCTTTATTTTGAATTATCATTATATATATTAAATTTGTTTGTCATTTACAAGTGAACTTATTGCGCTCTTCTTAAACGTGCCCTCATTTTTGGGGAGCAGTTGATTCTTATTAAAGTAAAGATAACTTTAAGAGACTAAATATGGTTATTGGAGATTGTAAGTAAAATTATGACTATATGTAGCTCATGGGTTGAGTGTTGTTTAAGAAATAAAATCAATTTTGAAGTGATCATGTTAAAAATCATGATGATTTTTATACTTGAGATAATCGTATATATTTTACCGCAATTGTGTCAAGTACTTCATCGCTTGTAGTGCAGTTTTGCTACTGTACACATACTTAGGAATTTCATTTATGTGAATCGCACAGCGTCCGCAGAATTCAGTGAATTGTATGTGTTCAGTCACTTTATGTGCACAATGGCGGAATTGTTGTGAGCATTGTGCAAATTAATTTTGGCGCGAGGTTTTAGCTTCCTCCTCATTTTACAATATGTTGTTAGCAGACAGTTTATTAGTGTTAT
>KN894274.1:10335-29263 GCA_000934455.1 Apostichopus parvimensis
TATATACGTGCCATCATCTAGATGACCTGCAAACTGAAAACTTTTCAAAATGCTGTGATTTTTACATATCCTAATTAAAGTCATCTATAGTAAGTGGATATATGTTACTTTCAGGGGGCAGGCGGGCAGGGATGATCTCTGTGTATACATATCTCTCTGTGTATACATATATGTCTCATACTGAGGAAGTTATTATTTATATTGTACCTCTGGCGCCTACACATCGAACAATATTGTACTTGAAGAGGGTTTTAATGTCCAGCCTATAGATGTGTTAATAAGCAATATTCATGTCGAAAAAGAGCAATTAAATTGTCAGCTGTCTGTGAAATGAGGTAACCATACTCCCAAAAGAGGTCACATTATAATTAATTAAAAAACCTGTCTGGGTAGCCGTGTGGGTCGTTGTCGTCGGACTTGACGACTATTAAAAGTAATGCTCTCGACGATGTGGAAACAAACAGTCGTCGTGGCAACACCCTTTACGCCTTTCATGCATGCCGGGGGTAGGTCAGTGAACCCGTGTATGACACATGTTACATTGATTGAGCACAAATGTGCCTGGTTAAGAAAAAATTTCAAATTGTGCATTGGGGCATCTTAGCTGAGCAGGAAGAGTGGATTCATGCAGCTATGGGGAGATATATAATACAGGAGGTTTGGAATGTTTGTAGTATTATTTCGTGGGCAGATTATGCAGATCAGTTTCATCTGTAAAGGTTTAGTCAGTCCGTATATATCGATATATATGTTGTAAGGCCGAGAGCAATTTAAAATGTTTTGTATGAGATGAACTAGAACAAGAAGAGAGTCATAAGATGTTTTGACCGATAGTTTTGATCACGGAATGGAAGGGAACGAGAACAGACGTATTTTTGATGTCATGAAAATGTGGAAAGAAATAAGGAAAGGAGATTGATTATTAATGCACCCACTTATGAGTCTGATCTGGATTGTTACAGTTTTTCCCTAAATTTTGCCATACTTCTCAGCTATATTGGAGCCCACACCTGGTTTACTTCTGGCTTGTAACACTATAGCCTGATATGCGCAAAAAAGTTGCATAGTTTCGCTAATATATCTTTCTGCAACACCAATCTTCCACCAAAATTTGGCTCGCATTATTGAGTCTCCCCCCCCCATTCTCTCTTCTCCCACCCCCAGTTCAAAATATCTTGCGACGCAACAGGAGACATCCCGTCTACTTACAGGTAGAGAACTGGACTAAGACTTCCATTCCACTTTAATGTCAAAACATTTTGGACACAAGACATTTGTCTGGAAATCCTTAAGAGGATGGTCAATGATGAGCAAAGGACAATTTAGCATGAACATGTTTTGAAATTTCAAATGGTTAGTTTCTTTTGTATTCAAGTTTGTTGTTTTCTCAACTGACAGTACTTATATACATAAAATATAGCAATGTGTATAATAAAGGTGTGGAAGTAAGTGTTCCATAAAACCTTAAAAGGTTGTAAGAGAGTAGAACACTCCCAGCTAAAAAGGAAATATAGGAACAAATTACATAATCTTAGAATAACTGCAGTACAGTAACACACACAGTATGTAGGCATACAGTTAATACTGTATTTGTATTGCTCATATACTGTGCACATTGGTTTGTAATGTCCATATAGTGGTTAAGTTTGGGATCAAGAACAAGGAAATAAAATGACGATGATGTATTGTGTGATATGGTTGTAGCCTTGTCTAGTTTTGTTGTTACAATTAGAACCATAAAAACAACAAGCCATGTATCAGCCAGTACTCCTAACAGATCCTTGTAGACCTAAATATTACCTACCTGGGCTACTTCAGAAAGCCACTCTAATATTTATAGTACATGAAGTACATGTTAGAATTAGTATCTTATCGGGTAACCCACATAGTACCATTCAGGATTAATGTGAGACGCATTAATTAAACAATTGTAAGCACATGGAAAACCTATGTTACATTTGTATAGTTGCTGGCTTACCTTTTGATCTCAAAACAAGAAGTAGTAACAAAACATATAGTCATGAAACTAAGCTTCCCAGCAGACAGAGAGAAACTTTTGGAGGGCAACAGGGGGCGAGGGTCTCTAATTAACCCTTACCCCCATTTCAGACGTCCTTTGTCGTGACAATCATCATCTCAGATCTCAATTATTTGATATGTGAATGGCAAGTCTCTGGTCATGAATGTTATCTTAATATGTTGACTCATAGTCACTGCAATCACATTACCAAGGTAGGGATGTACCTGATTTCATTTTAAAATACTTTTGGTAAGTTTTTTTCAGTCTGTTTTGGAATGTGTAATTTTCGGCAATTTTGACATCTGAAATTGGTCTAATCAAATTTCTGTAAAAAGCCTTCTCAGATATCCATGCTTGAGCTGATTCCCTCCTCTTAACTAATATCAGGTCACCTATTGGCTAAAGGCAATCCTTGTTGTGGATGGATAATTGCCTTTGTGTTTAGCCATGGCCTTGATATTGGGGTGAAAGGTCACATATTTCTTGTCATATTTGATTGAATAAATATTTGTAATTGGACAACTCTGACATGTCTCTTGCAATTATTGTAAACCTCAGAAAGAGCTGACAGAAAGAGAAACTGGGCTGTGATGATAAGAAGAAGTTAATAACTTTTCAATCAAGAAACATTCCTTCATAGCTAGAGCTCTGTATATAGAGCATATACTGTATATAATACATCGGGTAGGACATGCTAGAACTGAGGGGCAATGGATTAATAGATTGGAATGGTGTTACTAGTAAGGGTGCATTTTATAAGTAAGAAGGTAATAAGGGGGAGGGGGTGAGGGAGAGATGGGTGAGGGGGAGAGGTGAAGAATTAAGCTAAGAAAAGTTGTGTAGAGTAGAATAGGAAAGGTTAGGAATAATAATAATTATAATAATAATAATAAATAATAATAAATGAGACTTATATAGCGCCAAATCAGTAGACAAAGTCACTGCTCAAGGTGCTTTACAAAGAAACAGATTAATTTACAAAAGAACTAGTGAAAACATGGGTATTAAGTAGACTTTTGAATAGTGTTAACAACACTGCTTCAAGGCGCTTTACAAAGAAAGCAGATTAATTTACAAAAGAACAAGTGCAAAGATGGGTCTTAAGTAGACTTTTGAATAGTGTCAACAACACTGTGTTGCCATGGTATGCCAAAATTAATGACAGGATATACTTCATTGAAGGTGTGCCTCACAAACCCAGGCGCCAAGGAGTGTGAAATATTACTTTATAATGGTGCATCTATGCATCAGTAGTCAGTAGTCAATATAATGATGTCTGGAAGTTTTGTACGTACACACCATCTATATGTATAGCACAGCATGCATGTACAAAGCTACATACATAAGATATACATGTTCAACTTATTTCAAAATGGTAATATACTCAATGTTTATTGATGATTTGATGTGTTATTGCATTCACATAACCACCTTCGAAAGTTCCTTCGTCACCATTTTGTTCAACAGTAGTAAACACAATTATTAGGCTGAAAGTAGATCAAGGTTATTAAATTTGTTTCATCATCAGTATTAACAATATAGACTCTTACACTAGAACTTTAAGACCAAAATTTGTAAGTCCTTGAGACATTAATTATGCAACAGCTTATAAACACTTTTAACTGCTATCTATGTCCCCTAAAGATTTGTGTTAGTAAACCTCATATTGGTTCATAGCCTAAAGTACTATGACAAATTATTTGGTAATCTATAAGCCCTACATCCCTTAATTGTCAACGGTATGCTTCAAAAAATGAAGTTTTTATTATATGTGCTAATTGGAATATTATCAATAGGGTAGAAAAAAAAGAAAAGGTGTGTGTGTGGGGGGGGATCTCGATGGGAGGGAATTTCCAAAATGATTTATCTTTCTTACATACCTTGATGGCATTTAAGTACATAATCAAGCTCATGAATGATATAGCATTTTAGTATCACATAGTGTAAATAATTTCATACCCAAATATTACTCAAAAAGTAATTGATTCGATCAAATTTTTTACTTCTTTCCTTCATATCAGGAATCAATTAATCAATGACTCTTTCTGATCAGTTGATCCCTCGTCGACGAGCTGTGACCTTCACTGAATCGTTTGTTCTATTTAGTCAAAGTATAGTTGTTAAAGCATGACTGTTAGTTTTTGTAGAATTTTAGTATTGGTACATCAGTTGTACTATTATAAAAAATAAAAAAAAGGGGGGGGGAGGAGGGATGGGGAGATTTGAATGCTAGCAATTGTTTCTTATTTCACTTTCCAAGATATTCATCTTTTTCAGGCTCATGTCCAGATCTAATTGTTAATGTTAATTCATTGTATTATAAGTTCTAATAATTACAATAAAATATATTGTCCTTAAAACTAAGTATGTCCACCAACATATCACCCATAAATGACAACATACATACTCTTTGTCTTTGACAAATTTTTAATCATGTTTCTTGAAGTTATATACATTTTTAAGTCTGCAGATGTTTTCCAATTCTCATGAGCTGACCTAATGGTCTGTATACTAGACTAAGTAATTCAGCCACTTTCATTGATGAGCCACAGATGTTAAAAGTGTCCTTGCTCAAAAACTAAAAATGGTATAAAAATACAAATTTGCTGCATGTCATCTATGGTTCAAAACATTTGGTCTACATTATGTATACAAACTTAATGTGTTGTGTCTACGGTCATCCTATAAGCCTGCTCACTAGATTGCTAGTGTTATACAGAATAAACTAGCAGGAAAAGTTGACGACAGTATCTTAGAACCCTCTGGGAGCTGCCAAAATTTTGAGGATGCTATATTTTTGTCATCAGATATGTGACTTCCCCTTCCCATCTGATAAGATTTGAATCTACTTCCTCCAGGTTGTGTCAAAGCCACTGATTTATAAATATTATCTTGTCGCACCCGGGTATAGGATGTATAGGATGTTTGGGCATATCATTCACCACAGCAAACTACTGTGGAAAGCCAATCGAGTCATTTTAACATACATACATAGTGATTAGCGCAAGGAGAGGCCAATCAGATAGCTGTTATCCGTAAGCCTATATCGAACCCGATCATGGATCAAATTTCATGAGCTCAATTGTTATTATTTGGAAAAGTTCAACTGATCGGAAAATTGAGTCTCACCGTTTACACAACTAGTTCGTAAACAGACATTTTCAGATTTTCGTTTAATCGTGAAAAATACTTTTATGGACGGAATATCGTTCGCAAATCAATCATCACAGAGAAAATTTGTGTATTTTTGTAGAGATCTAAATTTCAAGATATCTACTTCTAGCATCACCAAGAAGGATCACGCAAGTGTTCAATCTATTTGATGTACGAATTAATCACATTTTTCGCGAGGTTACCGCTAGCTGTACTTTATCTCACCCTAGGAGATTCAAGCGCTCAGGCTGGGTACCGTTGTCTGGGTACCTCTTAGCGTGATTGGTGGATGAGTAATATATTAAAGTCTCTCACTGTAGAATTTCATATTAGCTGGATGTACATCTCTATACTTCTCATCTGTTGGGGTAGATAGAAAAATTTGATCCAGGCTCCTGGGAATTTTTATCTGAAACCGTCTTAGAGAGTAAGAGGAGCTGAGATGCCTGAGAGGTGAGTAATTGCCTGCCTCTTTGGAATGTAGGAATGGGAATAGGAGGAAAGTTTGGGGAGGGGGGGGGGAGGGTTGATGGGTGCTGAGGGAGGCAACTTTATAACACTCAAATGGTACGGCAACCTTAAGGCAACAAAATAGTTAATTTGTTTCAGTCTACTTCTTAATTGAGAGAAAAGTTCTTCTACAAATGTGAAGGATATGATGTCTAACTTGATTATAATCAAACAAACTTTATAAACAAAATACTTTCTTTTGCTTTTCCCTTTCTTTCTTTGCTCTTGCTCGGAGAGTTTTTCTCTTGATCAAGAGTAATGTTACTAGAAAAGAGCGCTGGAATGAATGAAAACACACCATTATTTGGGGGGGGGGGAGTGGGACATATTAAAGGGCACATCTTTTATAACCTTTGCCCAGAAAATAATTACAAAACAGTTTATCACAGATGTCAAGTATATCTTAAAATTGTCCATGAGTTTACCTTGAGGCATTTGAGCAAAATCAAGCAGCAAAATTGAAACTTGCAATTACCAACATATTCATCAGAATAGTAGTACTATGTTCCTTCTATTTTCCTGCCATATTCTGATGTAATATGTTGGGGGGGGGGTGGGGGGGGGGGGGTTCTGTTCCAGAAACAACACTTTTCACTGACTGAAATCTCCTGGTAGAACAAAATTTATTACTTTTCATCCCTGAACAGGACCAGAGTACAATGCAGTAATTGATGGTCTGTTTGTTTCTTCGAGCTGCAGAAGACAATTTTTTTTAGTATTGGGCAGTATTTAATTCAAACAAGTTTATATTGAAAGGAACCAATTGTCTAGATGTTGAACTGACTCACTAAGTCTATTGTAATGACTTTTATTTCCCATTTTCTCTCAACATAATTTCCGTTTTACTTTTTTCGGTCAAAAACAATCGAATAGGTTGTACCGTAAACCAGTATATACCAGAGCATATCAAATTTCCACCACATTTGTCATAAAGAAGTCCACAAGAGAAATTTTGTAACTTGTTTGGAAAGACCATGCAAGCAAGTCTTTATATTCAAAATGGAAATTTGACCTTAACTTGCACATATTAATCAATATGCTTAATTTGAGGTAAGTTTTTCTCTTTGCGCACTAGTTTTAGGGGCTTGAGGGGGAAATATAGGGAAAGGTATAGGATCAGTTCATATCTTGATAGTCAAGGAACGAAATATATTTCTGAAACTTGAACTTTTTCGTGGCAAATTTTTAAAGTGTTGTATACTTGGAATCTGTTGTGTACATATTGATGCAAAGTGTTGCATTGCAGATAGTCCAAAGTTACTTTAGGTCATACTGTGCCACTTTAAAATGATCGGCCATAGATGCATGAAGCATTACCCAGCAGTTCCTATTTAAGAATGTCAACATTCACCGGTTTATTCTGTTGACATTTCATAAAACACAGCAGTACGAGAATAATCAGCAAGACGAATTAGTCGTTCTATTTTTATCAACCTTAATTTTTACCTGTCGACCGGATGGTAGACAGATCCAATTTTTGAAACACTCGATCATTATTGCTCATTTTAAAAATGAAGTCTAACACTGCGGAAAATTTGTTCTCCGGATCTTCTGTCACACATCTGCTGTAGCTGTGTCGTTCAGTGATGACCAGTTTCAGTTATACAAATTGTAGCTATATATTAAGTTGCTAGGAACCAGTAGTCACCGTTATCATGGATTCCCAGTTCTAATTACAAGAATCTGTGTACGTGTTGGTTATATAAGGAACCAATTGATACAAGACCTTCAGCCAGTGAGGTATGTTCATGTAAATCTTCTTGACCGGCTCATGCAGACTGCAAGCCTATACATGAGGTATCCATCGGTGACTTATTCCTGTCGAGCGAAATTTACGAATGTCATATATCTTCCGCAAAATCCTCCCCCCCCCCCCGCTGCATCTCTGTAAAGGTTATCTTCATCCTCCTACACCTGACACAATAAGAGGAACAGGCTCTGCCTTCATCTGAAATATTGTCAAGAGTGTTTTGTTGATGAATCTTCCAGCAGCTTCTAAGTAATAGGAGTGCTTCAGTTTGATGACTAAGCAATGTTTACATGTACGCGAGTCGTAAATCCTGCTTCCAGTCTTTAACTACACCGTCAGTCCGATCCAACTCAGGGATTGTCGTGCGGTTTGTAGAGATGGCACGTACAAACAAAGGGACACGTCGTCGCATGAAAGTTTATCTTGATGAGCTATGTATAGGCTGCAGAAGTAGAAGAACTGCTGAAGCGATATCTGTGATGATCGCATTTCATAAGTACTGTAGTTTACATGCTTCACCCAGTCAAGTGCTAAATATACTGTATGGTGTCAAAAAATAAATTGTTGAAAAACATTTTGTGGATCCTATCTACAAATTTTTTTATATGTATAATATTTAGGAAAACGATAAAGAATCGAAGGCATTAATTTAGAGTCTAATAATGTAAAAAATTTGTGGAGTAAATGACTGGATATTTTTCAATGGACCATGTGGTGGATATGAGCCGCTAGGCATAACTTCATATTTAACGGAACGTATACATATATTCTACTGGTGCATTATTTGCAACTTTGGGGAAATATTCTGCACAACTCAGATTCTCTGGTGAGTTTTAGTCCACCACTTCAGCTGGGTGATTATTGGTGGACTGGATGAGGTAATTACAAAGAATAGAAATGGAATATTTTTTTTGTTTGACATTGAGGAATGACCAAATACCTTAAATTGACGATATTGGATAGTTGATCTTAAAGATCTAATGTTCAAACAGGTGAGTATAAAGTACATCAAAGATTTTGTCCTGCTTTGTATTTAATATATAATACATCTATTTTAAATTCACACTGTCTCTTCCGTTATGTATGATCTGGTACTTATTCAAACTATTTAACCAACTTGTAACCAGGTTGGATTTAAGGAACCAATCTGGTCCCTCCTTGGGGCATAACAGTTAAATTGGCAACCTTTTGGTTTCTGATTGCTAATCACAATTGAGTTAATCCCTGATATTTACAAACCAAGTTGGAAGACCTCACTCCTCAAGGGATTACAGTCCATACTGATTTGCTCTCTGCAATACCTCTGAGGAATCCTACCTTGTCACATTCTTATGACTGTCGTGAACTACCCAACTGTCTTCTCCCTCCCCTCTCCTACCCCACCCTCCCCTCTCCTACCCCACCCTTCCCTCCCCCGCCCTCCCTCCTACTACTACTAAGCACTCTTCAAACCTTAGATGTACAAGCTTGCATTTGAAATGTTCCATAGTTAAACTGCCTTTAAAAGTCTGAGAACCAAATGACCTGGGAATGTGAACCGAAAATTTGCAGATTGATCAGCAAGTAATATTAAATCACAATTGATCATGGTAGGTTGTTATTATGTGCATTGTTGTTTTTAAACACCATTCACTATTGTACTTTACTGGAGGGGTGTAACATGATTTACGCTGCAATGCTGGGTCTGGTATTTGATAAACATATATAATACCCATGGTATGTAAATGTCAACACAATACCTTGCTTTTGTGTCTGTGTGTGACATGCCCCACAAGGAGTGACGACAACACAAACAGGTACACCTCTCCCCTTCAGCAGGAGGAAACATATTCTCATTCAGACAAGACTCACTTGAACTTGCCAGTGGGCATCCTTATGACGTGAGACACAGGGATCCGCACAGCTGGTATTTGTTTCGTAAAGACATGCAGTACTACTGTTGTAGTCTACTATTTTTCAGGTGAAGTACTGTGGAAGCTTTGCAGGTAGGGTTCTTAGAAATAGGGCCGGATGTTTGCAGCTGAAGCTGACATTTGGAAGAGTGGACTGTCGAAACTAGACATGACATCTACAATATTGACATTTTGGTAAAATATGAACATGTTTTCCTGTCTTCAAAGTATTGGGTGATTGCTTATTGATACTAGGTGTTAGAACAAGTAATTTGTATGTGTACTACAGTATGTGGTAACATTAAACTATGTCAGCAGTATAAAGTATGATATTATGGGTAGTCATATCAGGGAATAGTTAATTAGTGTTTAAAATATGTGTAGCAGTTTTGAAGGCTCTTAACTTTATCTCAATTAATATAAAATATTATAGTTCTGTGAACAATAACTGCTGTACACATCTTAGCAATTGTATAGCAATTTGACCATTTTTCACATATGATTTTGTTATGCCCGATACCAGATACCAAATTATGCCCTGCATATTTTGGTGTTTGGGATTAGCAATAATTTATGTCGGTTTTAATGACTATAACAGCAGCCCAAAGTGCCCAACTCTATCCTGACATTTGCTGTGAACCCTGTCTTCCACTGACAGAGTCAATTGAAATCTATATTTTTTTTCCTTTGAAAATTTTAAAGATGCAATTTCAGCAACAGAGGCATTTATACAGTGCTAGCAATATATGGTAACTTTTATCATACACTATGTACCCATAGTTCAATTCTGTATCTACAACACCACATCCTGCCAGCCTAATATTTCACTAACCTTTTAATTGGAATAAGGGAATTAGATTAGCACAGAGAATGACTAACGGCAGCTTCCTAGTATAGAAAAAAAACCTTTAAGCAATATTTTGCCCCCAATAATGGTCACCCAAGGTCTAATTTCATCTCTCAGTGTTACCCCCATGTTACTAGTATATACTCTGGAGGCATTTGTTCTGATTAGAACATTTTGTACTATTTTGAGCCCATGATGTGAAATTGCTGTGAGGAAAATCTGTTGGGGGAGAAGAGGTTATTATCAAGGAAAAAGTACTTTGAAATCTGAAACTGTAAAAATTTAAACCAATTTTGAAATGAGGCAGCACAAATGAGTTTATGAAATTATCATAAGAGAATTGTTAGGTACAAAATAGCTGTTACCATGGTAACCTACAGTATGTACGTTAAAGGGAACTATATATTACTGTATAGATATAGCTATATATTGGCTACTGGCTAGACTTTCCTTTATAATTCATGATTAGATGTTTAGGGAAGGTCAGGCACGGTCAACTACATAATGGGTCAACCGATATTTCCTCTTAATCATATAAACACAGGAGTAAGTTTTATTGGCTCATACAAGAAAAAGGAAAGTCATAAATTAAACATTTAATCATATAGTGCATTGTTTTCTTGATTTGTACACTGCTTAGGCTAGTGTATAGGCTATAAACAGAAGCCTTAATAGCTCATGATTAGTGTCAAGCAAGTCTGCAAAACATACCCATATTATTGCTTTATTACTTTATGAGTGTACATACAAACATTGTAGTAGCATATAAGTGCACAAGGAGGTGAATGGAATCGCATGAAAACCAATTAATTGCATTTTTAATGACTATAAGGAATGTTTCTGTTTTGTGTCTGTTGTTAGGTCGATTAAATACATACATGTGAGTTGAATCACAATCAGTGTACCCAGACTACAAACTTGATTACTTTCATTTTCGTTTGCATTCAAAAAATTTGACTCTTGATGGTTTGCCGGCTCACAGGTTACATCAAAATGATTTTTCCTTTAGTCCGAGCTTTTGATTACATTCTCCTCCATTATTAGTGTTATAACTGTTACAGATATAGGTAAGCACTTCGGCAACGACTATATAGATGCTCGGTAGTCCCACATATGAAATGGATCTGATTTGTGTTTTGTTATTGTAAACTCGTCTCCAGATGGGCATTGCCGTTTGTGTATAGCGAATCGTTGCTGTATAGTTGGATAACAACAGGATGCTATGATGCCCGATTTCTGTCGGGGCATTTTACTTCCTTCCTGAAAAAATTCTTTTTGTGCATCAATTGTTCAAGTTCACCTCAGTTGCTGGAAACTTTTATTTTTGGTATATAGCACAAGTATATTTCGGAGTGAATATATTGACACCGTTCGTAGTTCTCTGTGTAATGAACTTTTCAGAAATTCGGATGGAATCATGTATATTTACAGTAGTTTACCCTTGATGCATCTTTCATGAGGATTTCATAAGGTCTATACTGCTCGTTCTGTTGGACTTCTGTAGACTCAGTAAAATATTGACAGTATATAATGGCGTTCTGGGAACAAGTCGAATCAGAGATCTTTGGAAAATTGAGGTTGGTTTAATTTGTAGCATTGTTAGTATCTTCGTTTAAAGTTTGCTTTATAAGTACTCGATCAGTCTTGTGTATCAATTGCTTCCTTTTTGCACTTCTTATATTTGCAATTTTGTATAAATTAGGATCAAATTGCAATTTTGCCAAAAGTATGCTAGTACGGTCATTTGATATGTAATTGTAATCAATCATAGATTTTGTGGGTTTTTTTAGTTCGTTGCAGACCAGACTTGTAGGACGATTACAACAATTAATGAGTGTTATAATATTAGCACAAGGCTCTAAGCTCGAGTATACTAATTAATATGAGTATACTAATTAATCTTATACCCCAGCTAGGTAGTGACCATGTACCAGATGTTCAAAATTCCCGGAGTAAGTGTATGCATTAACCCACATCGGCGCGGATAAGAGCACAGGTGTGCCATTACTGCTTAGATATAGATGCAAGTACCAGTGTGCAGAATCACTACAAGTGAATAATGAATTAAACCATGCAGAATATATTTAAATGTTAATTACACAGATTATGTGTATATATACACTGTATAGTGTACAATAGAGTGCATACTCTGTATCCACATTCTCTCAACATCTGTCCCGTTTAAACGCAAAATCCCTTTGGAGGATTGTCAACAGTATATATACAGTCGTTTCTGTGCTATATGGTACAGATATATACTTCTACTAGAAACATGGTGTAAAAGCAGTCGCAGAATTTACCATGCAAGTAAAACGACGACATGTGAACATTTATAAGTTTGCAGTTCTCCAGTGCAAGATTATGGTTTAGTTCTAATGAGATGTTGTAAAAATGTGACGGATTTGCGGATATTTTGGATTGATTTTGATCTTGTGATGGATCTTATCAAAAGAGGTTGAACTCTATAAATTAAGACAATGTTCAGTTCAAATAATAAATATAAAAAAGTACATTTTATAGTTAATGTTAGTAAAGAAGAAAAAAATAGATACACAAGCTGCTATATCCTTTGATTCAAAGGGGAAAAGATATGCAATTAGCTAAAAATATAGACCTCTAAAGGGACTTAAAAGGACTTGTCATTTGGATGCTACCTCAGGATCTTCTTCAAATATTATGTCTTCTTTTCTTAAAATATATAGATATTACATGATTCAATTATAAATGTACTGTAGAGGGACAAAGAGAGGATTAAGAGAAGAGGGTAGGGAGTAAACTAGAGAAGGACAAAGACAGAAAAGTGTGGAGAAACAAAAGGTGGAAGAGAGCTTCGAGAAGAGGGGTGACAGAGGGGGAACATGGGGAGATGGGAGGGGGGGAAAGGAGAAGAAATGTTAGTCACGTCCTTCCTGAATATTGAGCCCATGAGGTTGAATGGTGCAAAGGCGTTGCATCCACAGTCTCTCTCTGCTGATTAGTACTAGGTCAGGACGGCTACCTAAGGATTCAATGCCCTGTAGGGACATGTCATTAATGGTATGGTTGGGAAGGGTAAAGTGTTCTCCAACCGGGGTCTCAGTCTTCATGGTGTTGACTGTGGATCCGAACCATAGAACCCGCTTCTTGAGGGTGGTTTTAGTTTCACAAACCATATAACCTTTCATCCAGAAATTTAAGTTTTCATAGAACGTTTTTCTTTAATTTAATAAATTTTTTACTTCAGTAACTGAGATAATTCTTGTTTCAAACTAAACTGAGGATAATATATCTACCTTTCCAAGTATTGATCTTTAATTTATTTAGAGAAGTGCTCCTTTAATTTACATGGAGACTATTTTTTATTTTTTTATTTTTTTTGGGTAAGAAGCTGGTACATCATAATCTTATGCTTGTTGACAAGCCTGAGGGGAATGGATGGTATTTTGTAATGGTAGAGAGCTGATTGCACACAGAGCTCAATTGGAAAATATCATAGCCTTATAATACAAGTATCTCTGACATTCTCGGTAAGTGTGTGTGTGCCTGTTTTCCATACCAGCACCTTCAAATCACATGTATGGATATATACATATGTAAACAATGACCTGAACCCCAAATGACGTTCCCTGCAGGCAGAATATAACGTTATTTTCTGTGGGTGATTTTGTACACATATGTACTGCGCGTCTGCGCCTAACCTATACTATAAAGTTTGTATGCTATGATGCACCTGGATCAATGGAAGTGATATCTACTTAACTGTGACATGGAGTATGCGCGAGGGCTCTTCCAACTCGTTGCTGTTTATATTTGAGACGATTTTGATATTTTGTTTGAGTGAAACATCTGCTCATTAGTTAGAAGAATTCAGTGATATAAGTTACTGAATTCCACACACAACAAACTGGAGCCTTCGGTCTCAGCAGCCCCCGGTGTTGCATAACCCAACGGAAGCCTGCGCCTATCTGCAAAGGCCTATGTCGTTATCAAAGTCTTACTTCCTTGCTGATTAGAAGTGCAAATGAGAATGTTAGACGATAGTAACAGGGAGTGATCGCTTTGGAGGAAATTAAGTGGGACAACATTTATTGCCTGACAATTCTAAAATTTAGTTAGTTCAAGTGCCTGAGGTTGGAATTAAATTCTCACGCAAAGGAGTGTCATACATTTGGGATATAGTTGAATATACAAAAAAAAAAATTGTTGGTTTTCATTATGGATTGGATCAGGAGTCATTTACAAAGCATACTACCGGACAGAGAACATGGCAACCTGGACTACGGGCACAGTATCCAAGGCAAGGAAGACAAGGAAGATAGTAACGACACAGTGGTGGTAGAAGAGGTAGAGGATGGGGAGTTTATGGATATAGAGGCCGGTGGCACGGAGGGACCATCAAAAGAAAGGAAACCGGAACAATATCAGACTGACAGTGGAAGAACTGAACACACATCAGCTGTGGATTTTATAAAGACAGGATTAGACGGCCATGATGATGATATAGGCCGTACAGAGAGTGAAATACGTTCTCCATCCAATACTGATGATGCAGGCCAGAGTCAATTAAGTGAAAAAATCGAAATGGAGTACCAAATGGTGACTGAACAGGATTTGTTGGGTGTTCGAGGAGGCCAGGGCCGGATAGAGCAGGTATTACCACAGGACATGGCAGAGTTAGAACGAACAAGGCACAAGAAATCTCAAATGGAGGAAAGTTCAACACTGTCTGGATTGTTAACATTTGTGGAGACATTAGAAGCTGATGTTCCTGTTGCCAGAGGGCAGGAGGTCCTGCAGTGCGTAAATAGTAGAGACATGCACGGAGATATTTCAGATGATGGTTTAGACTCAAGAGGATCAAATCATGGGGACGGTGCATCACCACGGGGTGGCATGGCGCAGCTACATAAGACACCGGACGAACCTCAAGCTATAGATGAAATGTCCAAATTATCTTTCGAAAGGCCTTCGTACGAACCAGTGCCCCTCATTCGTGTGAAGTCGTCAGCACACGTTCATTCGGAATCGTCCGATGATGTATTCTTCCAGACTTACAGGAGGAGCGGAAGAAACTTCTCTCTTCCTACGTTATCAGGAACAGCACCCCATCTTCATCCCACAGAGTTGATGATGCTAGAGAATGTGCTTTGGGAACTTAAAAGCGAATTGGAAGATGAAATACTGCTGGAGAAGCCTCTCGTAGACAGACGGAAATCGTCATTGCCGGGCACGCTTGTAGATGTAGGGGCGTTGAAGCCTACTTCCAACCAAGTCATCATACAATGGTATCAGTCTCAATTCACACTTTGTTATTTCTTTACTTCTATTTACGATAAAAGATGTATAGAGTAAAATAAACAATTTTCTATTCCCACTTTCCAACTGTTGTTTATACAGTTTGCAGTTTCTTTGGATGTAATTCATTCCTTGAATCTTCAAATTTCATGTAAAGACAACACTGTTTTGGAAATTGTAATTTCATGGCATGAAACCCTTCAGTTAAACGTTTCATCTTCAAAAGTGTCCCGCAATATTAATAAAGCACTTGGAGAGTCGTCAAAGTCATATTTCAAAGTCATCATGGAGTGAAGGGAGTTTCTAGTCCTTTGTCTTTTATCATTCAAGTTCTTTGTCATATGTCAGTGCTCAAATTTATATATAAATTCCATCCCTACAATTTCAAAATATTTAGTCACTTGATGGAAATACAAAGTGCTTAAAGGCATCGAAGACCCGCCCCAAACCGTGTGCCACGCTCTGAAAAAGTTAACTTTCCATTGCTTGCAAGTGAAGTTTTCTTCATGTCCCTACAAAATGCAGACAGTAATGAAACGTGATACCTTGTTATCTTTAGCTGGGCCTGAGATGTCCATCGCTGCTATGTACACTGTGCTGTGGGTATTGACTGCAGCTGTATGTACTGACTGTACACTAGTGTCTAATTACCGACGGTAGCAAGCTGTGTGTGTATTTACTGGGATCGATGGTGGTGTCTAGCACTTCTGTTACACCTCATTTGAAACTAGGTCAGATTACCGGCATTAGGCGTTTCTTTTTGCGCGAGTCTTCACACCCTTCAAGGAAAGTCTGTGTGCAGGGGTGATGTCTTTCTATGCATATTGCTGTCTGCCATACAGCATAGTGTGGCAATTTACCGGCAGAACAAACGTTCATATATGGTTTACAGTCATGAGAGATATTGCATATCTAGAGTAAATTAATACAGAGTATCAATACATTTAAATAGTTACATGAAAGGAAGCAAGCCTGTGTCTGATACATCAAGTTTGATAGTTAATAGTGCAGTACAATTGTTGTTTAAACTTTCATAATTTGTATTGTTCTGTTTTGTTTTACTTCTTTGGCCATGATTCTGAGAAGTTGTAAGTTCTAACCCAGAAAACGATGTCTTAATGTCCCCAACAATTTGAAGTTGAAGCTTAAAGTCGTTACATAATTTGAGTTTATATTACAGGTCAGTGCCTGTTTGTATCAATTACATGTGTTTTTGAATAAAGGGTTTTCTATAAACCCTTTACCAGCTTCCTGGTTGACTGACTACACAGACTGCCATACATATATCACTATTACAGTTTCATGCATAAAGTATGCATTGAGTGCCATTTATATAAACTAACCATTAACCAATATACTCTCTAAGCTAGAAGCCATTTCAGTACCCTGCAGTACTGTGTGTCTCAGTTTGGAAATCTATAAATACAGCTTGCACTTTCATCTCCACTTTGATGGTACAAATGTAATTGCCAGTGTGACCTTGTGAGTTTCATTTGATTTAAAGCACTCTGTTTACTGTTTATTGAACGGTGGATGTTGAAGCTGATTCTGTATTGCTTTTGGTACTTACAATCTGCTTATCGGTACTCATAGGGCAGAGGAGTTTGCGTGGGGCTTGCGGGAAGGAAGGGAGGGGAGGGGAGGGGAGGGAGGGAGGGAGGGAGTCCAAGTGAGTTTAGAGACCGTAACTTCAGGTTTTGGTTGCCGTTGCTGACATCTCTATAGATCAATGCTGTACAATTTGAACTTGCAAAAGGGACACTACAGTATATCCATTGATGGCAGTCAACATGGCCATATAAATGAACAGACAATTTTGCCTGTGCATGTGCATTTCTAATGATAATTTCTTATTTATATATTTCTAGCAGTTAACCATACTTTTACTCTGTTCCTTGTGACTTTTGTGAACACCTCTTAGCATGATTTCTTGAAAGGAAAAATTAAGCCCTTAACATCTTGATACAAGTGATTGCTACAAGGGTTTGTTTTAATATATCTTTTGTATATAAACAAGAAGATACACTTAATACTAGATAGGAACAGCTACTCGGTATTAAATGAAAGGTCTGTGAGCTAGTTTATTAAGATGTTTATCTAAGTGTCATTAACTCCAACCAACTATTAAAAGTGAATCAAATAGAAGCAATTACTTAATAGAAACAAAATTCAGTGACACACTGCCCTTTTGCCAGGCTTATGTCATAACAAAGTATGAACACCGAGGCACTTACAAAACTATAAGATGACATTGAAATTAGCATATATATCCACGTATCTATTACATGACATTGAAGTTAGCATATAGATATCCATGTATCTATTTTGCAATGTTAACTTTGATTGGGGTGGTTGTGATGTAACATCAATCAGCTTTTTTTGGGGGACACTGTAGGGAAATCTCATTGAAACTAATTACAGGCTTCTTTATAGTCTATATAAGGACGAAAACTAATGTGTAAGTGTCTGAAGATTGCTAATAGGAACACCTTTGCAGTTGTTGTTGGATTTCCTAAAGAAACACAACATTTAATATAGTATGAAGTGTTTGATTATTTTGTACATAATTATCAGATACCAATGGGATTCATCTTTGTAAATCATAAATAATATTGGAGAGGAAACAATCCTCTCGACTGCTTGGAGTGATCTAAACTATATAAGCTCATTCTTTCTCGTTTAGGTTTTGAGGTTAATATGTTTAACAGGTGTTTGGTAGTTCCCAAGTGCTTGTTGGTACAGTATACTGGAAGTGAGCCATCCTTTCATTGGTTGGAAGTATAATATCTCTTAATCTGAATACATATCACTTAAATCTATGAAAACATATTTAGTCTGGATTTTAATCAGCTCACGGTTGATATTTTTTTCTTTTTCTGTCACAGGGACTCTTCCGAGGCTGCTTCCAACAGAAGGATCAGCTCACCAATTGTAAGGACTGATGAACTGAGGGAAGCCCACGAGCGTCTCGAAACACCGCCCCCTACTAAACCCAGAAAACTAGTCACCCCAGCAGTGAGCAAGAGGGGTGGGGACATCCCAGTTAAAGCGATCAAAATCCAAACAGATAGGAATAAGAACTCCACCAAACCCGGCGGCACCAATGATACCATCTACGAAGACAGGGAGTCCCCTCAGAACAACAGAAGAAGTGGCGCTTACACCCCTCCGAACAGGAACCGCAGGCCCGACTCTAAGATATCACCCCAGGGGAAGCCCCCTCTCAGACGGGAGAAATCAATAACTCAACGTCGGGAGGAAGAGAGGCAGATCCAGAAATCGAGAGCTTTCAGCAATTCGTATGAACTGTCAGCTGATCTGTATAATAAACAAGTAAGTCAAAGGTCGTCAGATAACTAACTATATACTACATGATTTCAATTTCAAGAAGAATGCAGAAAAGTGGCTTTAAGTTTGTAAAATTGTCAGGTCAAGTTTAATACTTCATCAAAGTATGACAGATCAACAAGTATGACATCATC
>KN894276.1:6094-17738 GCA_000934455.1 Apostichopus parvimensis
CTCCGAAGAGTTTATCTCCACTGCCCTTATTCCTCTCATCGCTCTTTCCTTTCATCTTACCTTTCTATTGTTGTTTCTATTTTTGCTCTATCCATTGTTCTTTTGTACAATAAACTGTCTATCCGTTTCTGTCTCTTAGTGTTTTCTTAGTTTGTTTTCTTTTTGGTCAGCCTCTCTGAAGAAGATCCTGCTAAGATCGAAACGCTCTCTAGTTTAAACATATTTATTTTGTCTTGTATTATAACTAAAGTACTTGTAAACAGCTATTATCCAGCACAAGACTCTCCGAATCTTGGAGCAACTTAACTTGTCTCATTTCAAGCTTTGTTTTTATCATTTCTTTCTGCTTTCTCCTGTTTCCTCCATTGCAATCACGCTTATGATGTTATTGGCGTCAAACGATGGTAAATTGTGAAAGACCACATCATGAATTTGTGAAGAAAAATTAAAATGGTTGTTGGATTTTTTTCTTCACACATTTGGCATAATCCAGTAAATGATCGACAATTTGTTGCTTCAAGTCTTAGAAAACGTCCTCCAAATGTAAAATATGGATATTATGAAGCCAAAGAAGAGGCACAAGATAGAGGCCAAAGACGTTGAATATGCAAATCCAAGTAACTGATACGCTGTACTTCCGGCGATTGGGCCAATGAATGAACTGAAAGATCGAAATAGAGAAGTACACAGGGTCATGAATATTCATCGCTATGGTACACATCTTAGGTTTCATGAATATTCACTATGTAAGGTTTATATATTCAGTTCACCATATAGTATTCCAGCCAGTTGGGACAATTTCCTAATGCTCATACCACTCTAAACTGTACACCAATATCATGCTCTCAAAGCACTGGTATTGTCAGTACAAACAGTTCCTAACATTGATCTGATAGAAACATGATATTCATACTGCTTGTACTGACACTACGAGTGCTCTGAAAGCGGGACTTAACACTACAGTATAGAAAAAATTGTCCCAACTGGGTGAGCATTCACCGTTAGGCATAACATGAAGCAGGGTATATCCGAATTCAAAGCAAAATGCGTTTCCTTAAGCAAAAGCAAATCGCAAAAAGCACATAGTCACGAATATGCCTGAAGCAATCATTGTTGGTGTTGTTTGGGCAACACCTTTCTGATCACAGATAGGCATAAGATTAAAGGGTATAACTGACTGAAAATGCATGTCCATGAAGAAAAGAACAGTTTCCCGTCGTATAAACCCTTTTAGAAATAAGAACATTTCGTAGCTGGATATTTGCGAGCGAAGATGCGAATAATTGGATGAAACTCAGAATTAGCATTTCTCGTATTGAACCCGATCGATTCTACACTTTTAAATGGAATGCAGCTTTTAAGGTTCATACAAAATGGGTGAACCTTTAGCTAAACCCAGTTAAAAAATAACTTTTGAAAAGTAGTTTACTTTCTTGTTATTGTGACCTCTTTACTTTTTCAGACATTGAACTCGATTGGGAACACCTCATATATTGTCCAACAAGTGAAAACTCATTGCAGCAGTATCCCTCTATCATAACCTCCTATCAAACCTCGGTAAATATAAGGTGCAACAACAGTCGATGGTTAGGTCGATTTCGGGCATTCACCTGACAGGCTATTAACTTTCCACAGTACTTCCGAACCGGATAGACGAAATTCATATCAAATGACTTGCGGTCACGTTACGTTGAATAATTACGCACTGAGTGGTAATACATATGCAATTGTGACACAAAGTGATAGACTCATGTGTTTATATGAATATTGAAACAAATATAGGCCTACTACTGATTATGAGTGTAATTTAGAGCTAACGGAAAATGTACAAGTATAAGTTCAAGCAAATATTAACTAGTAGGCTACCATACCACGAGGCTGTAGCTGCAGCAGAATTGAACTGCTTCTATAGTTCTAGTATGAATTTTTCTTTAGCGATTAAATATTGCCGTCTTATTTGAGAGTATTTAATCTAAAGCCATTTGTCTATGCAGTAAGTGACTTACCCAAGACTAAACAAAGCCATTGATAGTCCCGCTGCTACGCCCTGCGTCTTCAAGTCATTCACCATACCATTATCACTGAAAAAATGAAAAATAGAGTAACCAAGTTATTAATTCCTCTATTTATTCTACTGATATAAAATTCCATGGAATGTTGGTTTACTACAGATAAACTAACAAAACACAACATTTCTAAGGGCGTATTGACGTTGATACGGATCTTGGACAAAACGGGTCATTGATGGGCCTCCTCCACGGAGCGTATTAGCCATCCGAAAATGGTGACGGGGTCTCATCCCGTTACCTCAATCATTGTGTCACGATTTGGACCCACCTCTAAATATAAAGACGTATAGAACGCACAATACTGGACCGAAACGTGAGTGAAGATCATATTTGATTGGGCGGATATGGAGGCTGGTGGGCTCCTATTGCCCCGGGTTCTCTGGCGTTGCATCGATTGCCCCAACCGTTAGTTCGCCCTTGACTTCTATTACTATAACAGATTCCATTCTGACTGGACAGACAACCATTAAGCAATTTCGATGAATCTAGGGCGATTTTTTTTGGAATTTTTCATGATTAAACTTGATTTACCTTATTGATGAAAATGTGTTATGGGTTTTCAACTCACAAAGCAGCTCCAATGAGTTCTGGGTATGTGGGAACATACGCCATGGCTAGGCCAACACCCATCAAGGATAATCCAACAGCTAGAACTGGAGTTTGCATACTCCTGACAAAAAATATATCAAAAGGAAATGAATAAATCAATTACTAAAAGCATGAAAATTCACGAAGTCGTTGACTTTTCGTCAAACAATGCTTATTTGTTGCATTTTTTTCTTCTTCAAATGTTATAGTACTTAGTAACGTCCCAAGGTTCACGGTCTTTACCAATAGTGTATAGTATAAAACATCAAATGGATATCAATGAAAACGAAGCTTGGAAACCGGGAGGATGTATTTCGGTCTTCTCAGTACGTCGTCTGAATATGAACCTATAATAATATTTAATATCATATATTTTCATATATATTTAATATAGACGGTAATTTCACTTTTGTCGTATGCCTTACACATGTTCTGTAATGTAATACGCCGGACCTTATGCAATGGCTTTGTTGGCAGTCGTTCCTTTTAACTAGCTGTACCCATCTTCTGGAAATGGGGTAATGGCTATAAATAGCTTTACGGCAAGAGAGGGCGTTCTGATGCCGCATAGGATAAAATGCTTTACATGTAAACACAGATGTAATTAGAAATGCATTTACCTGCAAATACGCATAATTGTAGTGCGAGTGGAGTGCTTGCAGTACTAGGAAGAACTTTTCAGTTGTTCATGGTGCTATTTTTTGGGCGGACAACACACCAGGGAGTATAGTCATGTAGGTACCTACAAAGCAATGGCGCTTGTGAGCGCCGTGACAGACTCAGAATAAGTTGGCTACACAGCTAGCCTCCAAAACTGCAAATGTACAGAGACCATATGAAACTTGAAGGTTCAAAGTCCAGTCATGTAGGTATATCGTACACATGGCCAGTAATGCCAAAAAATGTAGCGCGCACGCGCACTTCATTAAAAAACAGTAAATTTGTCTTTTAATGCGATGAAGTTACAACAATTGAGAAATTCATTATTCATGAGTAAAAATCACAACAATAGACAAATTGAATATTCATGAGGTATTACTCACTCGCTGGTGAGAGAAAATATTGGTGACGGGCCCATAACGAGGAACGAGATTGAGATGATGAAGACACCAGTCAGAGCCATTGGTTTATTTAAATAACTCTGCAAAAGGAAAGAATTTTGATTGTTTAATAGTTTCTTTATGCGATATTAACTCTTTGTCCATGTACATGAAACTATCTGTTTTAATAATGGTTTTAATGGATGGTTACTTTCGCAGGATTGACAAAATACACTTCCTACATAAACGTAGACAAAGTTCCCCACAGAAAGTTCTTTTACGAAATATGAAAAGGAGACAAATCATATTGGAATCCCATAAGGCCGTTGGTATATAGCCTCAACAATAAATTAAGGTTTACCGTTTTTTACGATTACAGAAACTTGAGCAAATACTATTATAAATTTGAGAACAAGTATAGGACACGGTCTCACCCTTTAGCAAGTAATGATAATGTCAAGGTAAAAAATAGGTTCCACTTACCCCGTTAGAATCAGCTATCCACCCACACATGGACGCAAAGATTGTGTACACGATACCCTGTAGTAGAAATAAGACGCCAACAGAGGCTGCGGAAAGATCAAGCTTAAACAGAGAGAAAGAGAGAGGGAGAGATAAACAATACGGCAATAAAACAATTGTTTCCACGAATTAATAGTACAACAAAATACAATTTTTCATATTTCTATGATTGGTCAATTCGTACACACTTGTGTTAGGATTTCTAGAAGCATCAACTCTGAAAACCTTACTTGGGAAGTTAGCAAATGTGCTAGACTAGTCAATCCTTGCTTCTTTTAACAATCATTAGTAGATTACTTTAGTTAGAGAGTATGTCACAATTCATACAGTGTCATAGGGCACGCTGTGTGCTGGGACGGTTCCTTTAAAATCCTATAAACTTATGCACCAAATTAGAAGATTTATTGAAGATTTAACTTTGATGGATATATACGGTGAGGTTTACCGCCAAAGTAAAACAAATACGCATAAGTATGGTAGACGTATGGATAATGCAGAGGGCGGCAAAGTAGTCAGCGGTAGCGTGAAAGTATTCAAAGTCATTATTTTTATTTAGGATTAGCGCCAACTATTTGATGCAACTTGCTCGTGTTACAAACCTCAATACGTATTATTCAAAATTAAATCACATTAAATCGTTTTATGATCAGCGGGACCGTAGTACTAAATCGCTATACAGAGGGTTAGATAGGAAAGTGCATGATTTCAGAGGAGACAGGTTAGAGAGTGAAGTAAATATGAAGCAAATCCGAAGTTTCCAAGCTTTTACAATAATTCTTCTTTCAATTGAAAGTTAGCAAACCTCAAACTAATGGGAAACTGCAATGTTGTGGAATTGTATTTTGAAACAGTGTAAAAACTAGAAATCGGTGGAATTCTAAATATCCCTCGACTGACTATATAGGGTATCGACCTTATGGAAATGGTAAGGGCAAATCAAGGATTATATAAAATAGGGTTATGTCATTATATTGTCAGTAAAGCCAACTTTTCAAAAATAGAGACATCAAATAGTGCATTCTGAGACCATAAATTTAGGTCTAAATGTAAAGTGGTGCTAATACATACTCTTAAAAGGGGAGTGGGGAATAATTGTTCTGATTCTTCGCTGAATCAATGAAACAACTCCTTCGACTGAACCATTTCCCCTTGACTGACAATGGCGATCGGACCATGTCGCGCTGCCACTAACTGAACCCCCCCTCCTCCCCCCCCCCCTTTGCCCACACCCATTTTTAGACCGTCTGTTCACTAAATTAATCATTAAAACATTTATTCCATTAAATAAAAATCTAAGAAAAATCTAAGACAAAAGGGCATTGCATTTCTCATCCTATATTTAAACATACAATCGTAACCAGAGAGGATGTAGCTACAGTTACCATGTGATATTTGAAGATATAAAGAACTATGTAAAATAACCTCCGCTCAAAACGCTTACGTTATCTCCTGAACTAACATGACAACATGCGTAGTTAATTGGCATCCCATGAAGTATATGTGGTGTCTCAAAGCCGGAACAAAAATTCGGCTAGTTCAGTTACAGGTCGTTAGTGGCGCCATTTCTCTGATGTGATTCATCTTCTGTATTATGTAGAGACATAATACAAGTAACACATGTAACACATGTAACACATGTAACACAAGTAACACGCGCAACACGCGCCGCACGCGCAGAACGCACAGCACGCGCAACACACATACAACATAAGGTAACACACGCAACACACAACACGCGTAACACATGTACCTCATAAGCTTTGAGAGCCAGTATCGGTTGAAGAAAGCCATCACAGAAGGCCACAACAAAGACGAAGAGACAGATAGGGTAAACATCACGAATTCTAATCAACTCCCTGAGTGAACCCGGAGATGAGGACGTTTTCTCTGCAAAAAAAAAAAAAAAAAATCAAAGAATTGTTTGTAAATGTACAGTCATTCAAAATTGAAATAAAGTCGTTTACATTAACCATTTATTATTGTCACTCTGTCACTATCGGTATATTGTTATGCCATTTATCTGTAGTATCATTTGAAAACTAAAAGAAAACTGAAAAAAAAAGAAGAACTCCGAAGGAAATATAGAAGATTACAGCTTATTATGGTCTCTATATACAAAACAAAATCGCGACGTATTATTCGATCCGTACCCTTCAGGTATCGTGCCACACTCAGTTGACCTATTGACTTTACATACAACATTTGTCACTCTACAAGCCTCCTATAAGATAAATGGGTGTTTTCAAGTGGCATATCCTACCCACTACATGAAAGCTGATGGATTTGCCTAAAGAGCAAAGGCTAACCAAAACTACTAAGTGATTGTAACGTTCCTTTAAAAAATGTCAAGTCCATGGGATGCCATTTTTGTTTAAATATATGATGACGTGGTAGGCTCCTCGATGTAGGTCTGTATGTTAAATGATCTTATACAGTCTAAAATGCAGCTCAAACATAGCCTGTCCACTTCATATAAAACAGAGAAGATTTTTGGATGTCGTCTAAAACAATGTATTGTTAACATGTTAGTCAATGCCATGAAGCTCCCTTGTTTTCCTATTCAGTTTTGTGTTGCTTCTGGTGACCTGATCTGATGGTTTGCGATACTAATTAGATCAGTCACTATGTCATTATTAGCCTCATTTGTTTCAAAGGTTCATTTCAGGAACAACAACAAAACCTAAAAGTACAATGGAAATACATTGAAGACGGATATCAGAGTTTCGTAACCGTCTAAAACATGTCAAGTTTAAGTTTGGGCCAGCCCTAAAGTCTTTCTCTAACGGATCGAATCTCAGAAATCAAAAATGGAAATATCAATATAAACTTGACTGATTGCAGCACTACTGCAGTCTATAGCAGATAAAACTTTGATTATTTATTTTTGCATAAAGCACATCTTGGAAGGAGTAACTGGTGAACTTGTTCTGTACTGCTGCAACCAGGAGAGTCGCTACTGCTTAATGGGTTTCATATTACTTCCGTTCCACGTGCCATATCCTGTCCTTTTTACGACCCTTTTACAAGATTATCAAGATTGATTGAAGTAAAGCTATTATTTGTTAGAAATCTAAAGAACCCTATTAATGCCTTATCCCTGGATTGTCTAGAACTGAAACTAATCATTGACCAGCAAACGCTTTCAAGTAAGCTCATTACAATCTTGTTCGTCTATCTCACATGTATGTAACATGGTCTCAAACTAAGGATCGACGAAGGGGTTAAGGCTTCGACGAGAGGGGTAAGGCATCGATCAGAGGGGGTAAGGCATCAACGAGAGGGGTAAGGCATCGATCATATAGGGGTAAAGCATCGATGAGAGGGGCAAGGCATCGATGAGAGGGGTAAGGCATCGTCGGGAGGGGTAGGGCATCGACGAGAGGTGTAAGGCGTCGAGGAGAGAGGTAAACCATCGATGAGAGGGGTAAGCCATCGTCGAGAGGGGTAAGGCATCGACGAGAGGGGTAAGACATCGATGGGTGGGGTAGGGCATCGACAAGACGTGTAAGGCATCGACGAGGGGGGTAAGGCATCGACGGGAGGGGTAAGGCATCGACGAGAGGGGTAAGACATTGTCGGGAGGGGTTAGACATTGTCGGGAGAGGTAATGCATCGACGAGAGGGGTAAGATATCGACAAGAGGTGTAAGGCGTCGAGGAGAGCGGTAAACCAGCGATGAGAGGGGTAAGCCATCGTCGAGAGGGGTAAGGCATTGCCGTAAGGGGTAAGGCATCCACGAGAGGGATAAGGAATCGACGAGAGGTGTAAGGACAATGTTTTAAGGGAAGTTACAACGACGGAGTTACGTCAAGTGATGTACCATGAGTAACTTCGTAAGGAAAACAGAAAGTATCCACATTTCACTTGAACGGTTTATACTTTATATGAACAGCGCGGTTGATGAGCTACCCGATTTACTTCGTATGCATAATATATCGCCCCTACATCTTTTAACCATGATGTGTAGTACCAACTTCCCTATTAGAATGAACTCGTGATACTCACTTGAAATATATAATTGTCATGATCGGTTACAGTCAGAACCAGGGAGGAGACTGGGGCTTGAGTGAATCAAATTGATTCGATTTTCTTGCCCTGCAGGTTCCATATCCTAGCTGACTATTCTAAAACCGTATGTATGCGGGAGGGCGTTGTGGTCAAGTGGTTAAGGCAGTGGACTTGTGATCTAAGGATTACAGGTTCGAGCCCTGGCCAGATCATTGCGTCGTGTCCTTGGGCAAGGCACTTTATCTCCATTGCCTCTCTTCACCCAGGTGTATAAATGGGGACTCGGCGAGGTGATTTGTAAATATAGTTGCGTGCGCCGGTTTGTGGCTGCACCCTATGGGAAGTCCCCCAGGGGACACGTGGCTGTGGTGCACTGTGGTGCCCCAGGAGAGATTGTTTGAATTGTGCACGCTTTGGTGTGTAGGTGTGACAAGTTACCAATGACCAGGGTTAAGTACAGCGCGGTGAGACTTTATTGTAAGTTGCGCTATATAAGAACTGTTAATTATTATTATTATCATTATTATGTGTACATGTCTCCTTCAAACTTAACTGGTTACCGTAAAGGAGTTTACTTTCTCCATTAGTAGAACCTGATAAAATCAACAACAACAAACAACTAAAAACCTGTAAACTTACCGATGGACGGTAGTAAGATAAAGTTGATAACGAGACATATTAACGTAATGGCGCCAAATGTGAGGAATGGGAGCTCGTAACCACCAAACTGTAGGAAATCGAACGTTGAAAGTTCAACTGATGTCAAACGTATTCTGATAATAAATACTTAAAACTACAAATACATATTAAAATTAAATTAATACAAACAATAAACAATAAATATGTATTACAAGCAACAAAAGCATGTTAAAACCAATAAATACTAACTTACAAGGAACATAAACATATTACAATACAGTACAGATGAAAAACAAAAGCCGCATTTCAAAAACAATAGATACATATCATAAACAATAAACACGAAACAATACATACGTATTACAAACAACAAGAGCATGTTAAAAACAATAAATACTAACTTACAAGCAACACATACATAGTACAAACAATAAAGTACAGTACAATACAATACAGATTAAAAACAATAACTACATGTTAAAAACAATACATAAAACTTTAAAAAACAATTTAATACGAATTATTAAATATTATATTTGCCCGTTCAAGTTGACAAAGCAATTCAAGAGCGCATGCGTAAATGTTTTTTAAGTGACCAAACGTTTGCGAGGACTATATATGACGTAACGTAACTTAAGTTTACTATGAGGGTATAATTGCTCCGAAGATTACAACCGAACTGAGCCACAAATAGCTTTATCATATTTCATTGTTGTCTGACTCAGTGTCCATTGGAAAAGTGCAATTTTAGAGATTGTGTAAATAACTCCCTGGCTTAACCAAGAAATGTCCGCTTAGTCAAATTACCAAAGTGGTTGATGGTCTGTTTCCACTTAGATCTAAAAGACTTCTCAATTCAGTAAAGTACACTACCGGACTAAATAATTCTTTTATTAGCACACTGCGGATGTTTAGGTCAAGGATTTTATCGTTTCTGGTTGGTGGATTAAACGCGAAAGGTTGTATTATTATTATTATAATTATTATTACTATGTATTTGATAGAGCGCTCTACAAAAGATCACAGCGCTTAAGGATGGTATTTAATATTTTATTTCTTTTTTCTTCGAAAGGCCATCCCAAGAGCAATGTAGATGATTGGCTGGATAAATATAATTTCAAAAAATGTAATAAATAAGACAAATAATTGCAATTGTCATACCTGCTATTACCAATATATGATTTGATACTAGCCGGTATGAAGAGGGAAAAAATGGCTGTGTGAAGGAGTGTTGAGAACAGAATAGAACCGGTATAATTCAATCTAATTACTTAGTAGAACTGTCTTTTTTTTGGGGGGGTGGGGTTACACTTATAGGTCAAAATCTTCACAATTCCATGAATTATTACATATTTTTGCTTGTTTTGCTTTCTTTTTTTATATAGCGCTTTATAGGTCTCAAGGCGCTTTATAGGTCTCAAGGCGCTTTACATGCGTTATATTACCCCTGGTCAATGATAACATGTCCCAGAGACAATCCCTCCAGTCGGCAGCAGTTATATACTGCGCCCAGTGACAAGTTACCTCACAGGTACCCATTTAACCCCTGGGTGGAGAGAGGCAAGTGAGATAAAGCATAATGCCCAAGGACATAACGTAATGACCTAGGCAGGAATCGAACCAGCGATCCTTGGATCACGAGTCCGACGCCTTAGCAAATTGGCCACCACGCTCTCACAACATATTTGTTGGAATATGTTGTTGAAAACAGACAAATGGATTTCACATCCTTACCTGGTATAGTAAACCTCCCATTGGTTGGCCAAAGAGACAAGCGATTCCAGAGAAGGTTTCCACCATACCCTTCAGAGAAATATAACCAAATAACAAAATTTGGGAAAACAACTCTATACTTTCATGACAATACAGTCTATAATTAGATATTGTTTATACGCCTGATCTAATCTTAGATAGAACTGAAACAATCATTACTTTTAACAGGAAAAGCACATAATATAGTAGCAATTACAGTGGCGTATGAAAGTACTTTTGAGTGGGGGGCTGAAGACTGATGGCCGGCCTGGGGGAGGGGTCTTTTTTTAGATTTTTTTTGCATTTCCAGGTAGCCTCAGATGCAATTTGGTGCAATATAGCACACTTCAACACCCACTCCATTTTGTAAATAATTTTGCATTTTCACCTGGCCTTAGATGCAATTTGGTGCTCCAAATGAGATTTTTTTCTCATTTGGAAATGAAAAAGGGGTTTTCTGACTTGCAGAGCAGGGGGGGGGGCGGAATGATACTTCCGCCCCACCACATTTTTCACTGGGGGGCTGGCTCCCCCAGCCCCACCGGTTCCTACGCCCTTGAGCAATTAACTACCAAATAGTCACGATTTGAGAGTCGCTGTCACCTATATTGAATGCACCATCCCGACGCACGCAACTCGTTATTTAGAAGAAAAAAAACTCATGGATAGTCAGTCAGTATGCGTGGGTTTAAAATGGCGATTGATCGTGAATTTGCCACTTTTAAGTCACGTAGACTTCAGTCGGGAAGAAAACTGAAAAGTAGCGGGTTTTTTTTCCGCCTGCGGGCAGTCGTGTTGTTTGCGGATGTTCACAACTACAAGTGTACAGTTTTAACAAATATAGCAAATATCGAGTTAATCATTATTATTTGAATGTGACCTGCCTATATACGAGCTCCCGATCATTACCAGCAAACAGTCGTTGTGTGGGCTGTGTAGTAGCTCAGTGTGTAAGGCAGGATTTCCCCAACTTTATCCCCCCCCCCCCACGAACCCCCTGTGGATGTCAGAGTTGTCCACGAACCC